>JBAWJQ010005940.1:0-11441 GCA_037783105.1 Bactrocera zonata | reverse complement strand
CAGGCGACCATCAACCGACGGAGCTCGTTTTCAACAAATCAAAGATTTGGTGTTAAAAAATCGTTGATTAGCAATTAGAGACCTTGCTGATGAAGTTGGCATATCGAAAGGCTCAACCAATACCATTTTCAAGGATGATATTCGAGCGAATATCGTGCCAAAAGAGAGCCGAGACCAAAAAAATCGCGTCAAAGTCGCTCAAAACTCAAGGTCATGTTGACTGTTTTCTTCGATTATCGTGGTGTTGTGCATTATAAATTCCTTCCAACCGGTCAAACAGTCAACAAGGAATATTGCGTCGCTTGAGTAACGCTTTCCGCCT
Organism: Bactrocera zonata; assembly: GCA_037783105.1. Taxonomy (NCBI): domain Eukaryota; kingdom Metazoa; phylum Arthropoda; class Insecta; order Diptera; family Tephritidae; genus Bactrocera; species Bactrocera zonata. The sequence continues at coordinate 11,119 of JBAWJQ010005940.1, read as the reverse complement.
AAAAAGGCCGGAATTGTGGAAAGACAATTCTTGGTTTTTACACCACGATAATGCACCATCCCATACTGCCCTCGTAATTCGTGATCATTTCGCCAAAAACTCAACCCATATCGTTCCGCAACCACCGTATTCACCTGATCTGGCGCCGTGCGACTTCTGGCTGTTCACCAAGCTCAAAAGACCGCTCCGGGGACACCGTTTTTATACGATAGAGGAGATTCAAGCCGCAGCGAAGACGGAACTGAAGGCCATCCCGGAAAGTGACTACAACCAGTGTTTCGAAGATTGGAAAACCCTTTGGCATATATGCATTGCATCGGGAGGGGATTACTTTGAAGGGGATGAAATTGATTTGGAAGAATAAATAAAGAATTTTCAAAATAAATACAATGTCACCTTACCTTAGTACATCCGCATCTTTCCGCATTTTCGTCCAAATAATATCGAAAAGTTGGAGGATCGCTATAATCAGAATATAAGTTGACCATATTGGATTGCAATAGCAATAGCCTCTTAATTTACATTTTATCACGTCAATGACCCTTTTGTTTACATTTAGCCAAGTCCAAAACGATTGTTTACATTTAGTCAAGAGAACAACCTTTGTTTATATTTTACATTTGGCGTCAATGACCCTTTCTTATATAGAGCCAGCTTCCCCTGAAGTCGCCTTAAAAACTGCCCAGGAATCTGAAGCTGGATGGGGTCATGTGTAGAAGTTCACGCGAGTGAGGAAAGTTCTCTGATCGCCATTCACTTGGGAGTGGCCAGAAACGATTCTTTTACATATGACTCAAGCAGCTCACGACTTCCGGTCTTTGACCAAGTATCCTCTGGGTAGCCTAAGAACATCCGTTTGAAGGCGAGCTAAAGTGAGAAGGCGAAACACCCCCTGCATAGGGTTGTGCGCTGGGTTTGGGACCCGCCACGTAAAAAAACACCCCCAATGCAAAAGTTTAAACAGCCTCGGATGAGAGACCCCCCTTTTGATGACGACCATGGCAAACGAAATAAGGACTATGATTTGAGGGCGTGCACCTGGAATGTCCGGTCCCTTAATTGGGAAGGTGCCGCTGCCCAGCTGGTAGATGTCCTCGTAAAGATAAAGGCTGACATCACCGCCGTCCAAGAAATGCGATGGACGGGACAAGGACAGAGACGAGTAGGTCCTTGTGACATTTACTACAGTGGCCATATAAAGGAGCGCAAGTTTGGTGTTGGATTCGTGGTGGGAGAGAGACTCCGTCGCCGAGTACTTTCATTCACTCCGGAGAATGAACGTCTAGCCACAATCCGCATCAAAGCGAGGTTCTTCAACATATCGCTGATTTGCGCCCACGCCCCGACGGAAGAGAAGGACGATGTGACCAAAGATGCCTTTTATGAGTGCTTGGAGCGCACTTATGAGAGATGCCCCCGCCACGATGTCAAAATCGTGCTTGGCGACTTCAATGCCAGGGTGGGCAAAGAAGGTATCTTTGGCACTACGGTCGGTAAATTCAGCCTCCACGAGGAAACATCCCCAAATGGGTTGAGGCTGATCAACTTCGCCGGGGCCCGAAATATGGTTATCTGTAGTACTAGATTCCAGCATAAGAAGATACATCAAGCTACCTGGCTGTCTCCGGATCGAAAAACCACCAACCAGATCGATCATGTTGTGATAGACGGAAGACACGTCTCCAGTGTTTTAGATGTGCGTGCGCTCCGAGGTCCTAACATCGACTCGGACCACTATATTGTTGCAGCCAAGATTCGCACCCGCCTCTGTGCAGCAAAAAACGCACGCCAACAAACACAAGGAAGATTCGACGTCGAGAAGCTGCAATCACAACAGACAGCCGAACGTTTTTCTACTCGGCTTGCACTCCTGCTCTCTGAGAGCACTCGTCAACAACTCGGTATAAGGGAACTGTGGGACGGCATTTCAAACTCCTTACGTACAGCTGCAACCGAAACCATTGGTTTTCGGAAAGCGCAAAAGAACAGCTGGTACGACGAGGAGTGCCGTGTTGCAGCGGAGAGAAAACAGGCTGCCTACCTCGCAACGTTACGATCGACCACAACACGTGCGGGATGGGATAGATACCGAGAGTTGAAGAGGGAAGCGAGACGCATTTGTAGACAGAAAAAGAAAGAGGCCGAAATGCGTGAGTACGAAGAGCTTGATAAGCTGGCCGACAGGGGTAATGCTCGAAAATTCTACGAAAAGATGCGGCGGCTTGCAGAAGGTTTCAAGACCGGAGCATACTCTTGTAGAACCCCCAAGGTGATCTAGCCACCGATGCCCAGAGCATACTTAAATTATGGAGGGAACACTTCTCCAGCCTGCTGAATGGCAGTGCACGCACAGCACCAGGAGAAAGCGAACCCGATACCCCAATCGATGACGATGGAGCAGACGTTCCATTGCCCGACCATGAAAAAGTTCGAATAGCAATTGCCCGTCTGAAAAACAACAAAGCGGCAGGGGCCGATGGATTGCCGGCCGAGCTATTCAAACACGGCGGCGAAGAGCTGATAAGGTGCATGCATCAGCTTCTTTGTAAAATATGGTCGGACGAAAGTATGCCCAACGATTGGAATTTAAGTGTGCTATGCCCAATCCATAAAAAAGGAGACCCCACAATCTGCGCCAACTACCGTGGGATTAGCCTCCTCAACATCGCATATAAGGTTCTGTCGAGCGTATTGTGTGAAAGATTAAAGCCCACCGTCAACAAACTGATTGGACCTTATCAGTGTGGCTTTAGACCTGGTAAATCAACAACCGACCAGATATTCACGATGCGCCAAATCTTGGAAAAGACCCGTGAAAGGAGAATCGACACACACCACCTCTTCGTCGATTTTAAAGCTGCTTTCGACAGCACGAAAAGGAGCTGCCTTTATGCCGCGATGTCTGAATTTGGTATCCCCGCAAAACTAATACGGCTGTGTAAGCTGACGTTGACCAACACGAAAAGCTCCGTCAGAATCGGGAAGGACCTCTCCGAGCCGTTCGATACCAAACGAGGTTTCAGACAAGGCGATTCCCTATCGTGCGACTTTTTTAACCTGCTTCTGGAGAAAATAGTTCGAGCTGCAGAACTCAACAGAGAAGGTACCATCTTCTATAAGAGTGTACAACTGCTGGCGTATGCCGATGATATTGATATCATCGGCCTCAACACCCGCGCCGTTAGTTCTGCTTTCTCCAGATTGGACAAGGAAGCAAAAGAAATGGGTCTGGCAGTGAACGAGGGCAAGACGAAATATCTCCTGTCATCAAACAAACAGTCGTCGCACTCGCGACTTGGCACTCACGTCACTGTTGACAGTCATAACTTTGAAGTTGTACATAATTTCGTCTATCTTGGAACCAGCGTAAACACCACCAATAATGTCAGCCTAGAAATCCAACGCAGGATAACTCTTGCCAACAGGTGCTACTTCGGACTGAGTAGGCAATTGAAAAGTAAAGTCCTCTCTCGACGAACAAAAACCAACTCTATAAGTCGCTCATTATACCCGTCCTGCTATATGGTGCAGAGGCTTGGACGATGACAACAACCGATGAGTCGACGTTGCGAGTTTTCGAGAGAAAAGTTCTGCGAAAGATTTATGGTCCTTTGCGCGTTGGCCACGGCGAGTATCGCATTCGATGGAACGATGAGCTGTACAAGATATACGACGACATTGACATAGTTCAGCGAATTAAAAGACAGCGGCTACGCTGGCTAGGTCATGTTGTCCGGATGGATGAAAACGCTCCAGCTCTGAAAGTATTCGACGCAGTACCCGCCGCGGGAAGCAGAGGAAGAGGAAGACCTCCACTCCGTTGGAAGGACCAAGTGGAGAGGGAACTGGCTTCGCTTGGAATATCCAATTGGCGCCACGTAGCGAAGAGAAGAAACGACTGGCGCGCTGTTGTTGACTCGGCTATAATCGCGTAAGCGGTGCCTACGCCAGTAAAGAAGAAGAAGAAGAATCTGAAGCCAATTTTTGACTTGCAAATCACAACACATAGCAACCGCAGACGTTTCAATTGACCTGTTGGTACCTATCATAGCTACAAGTAGGATACTCTTCAAAGTACCTACCTTCACATTCCGAACAATAGTAACAACAATATGCCGAACTTAATACAAATCACATTAGGAGAGTCTTCTTCCATCTTCTTAACGAAAGGATTCTAATAAGAATAATGTTAAGCATGAATAAGAAATAACAAGCTGGTAAAATTCAATTTTCTCGGCAGATTCAAGTATTTGAAAGGTTTTAAAGACCTAATAACCCGGTCAAGCTTGAGTGCATAAAACACAGTCAAACTCATCGTCCTAGTCAACGGCAACATCTTCCTAGTCAACAGCAACAGGCTCTGGTACAATAGTTTTCAAGGGATGGCCTGCAAAAAAATGCATTTGGATGCTAGATACGATGCGTTTTCTGCTTCGATGGCGATCGTACACAAGGAGTATCAATATTAACGCACAGTGCCTTTTGTGAGCTACATACACATCCAGGTGTGAAGGAAATGAAGGATCCATGACTCGCATTGGCAGACGGTCGATTGATGCTGAGCAAGATGGCTGAGATAGAATGTATCCCAAAAGATCGGTGACTTACAATATCCTGCATGAAATATTGGATTTGTGAAAACTGTCGGAGAGGGCACTATGTCCAAATAACAAGTACTACAATCGTTAAACCACTTCTGCGAATCGGAGTCCCAAGAAGTATTTGTATCTTTTCGTGGCCCTTGACGAAGCATAGATCTAATGGTACACATCAGAAGAAGCAAAAACCAGTATTATAACGAACCTGCTCCGAAAAATGTTAAGATTATCCTATTGGCCGGAGGGGGGATAGCCATCGCTTTGTGGAATTTACTTCATTGACTGCTTGGCGAAGGCTAAATCGGTCACAGAAATTTACTAAGTATGCCGAATTATTTGACCAATTCGACGCCGAATTGCAGAAAACGGCCACGTTTAGCAAAGAAAAAAGTGCTACTCTACCATGACTACACTTTGGCTCACGCAAGCCTGTTGCATTCCTCAAATTTCGTTGTGTATGACTGCATTCCTCAAATTTCGTTGTGTATGACTTCTTTTTACTTCCAAAGATGGAATAATTTCTCACCAGACAAAAATTATGAGCGAATAAGAAGGTTATCGCTAGCACGTTACCCTACAAACTACTAGAAAACATATTAATCAGATGGACTAGAGCGAATGAAGCATCGCTAGCTCAAGCGTATCGAGATGAAAGAAGACTATGTTAAGAAATATATCGTAATTTCTCAAAAATATTACTTTTATGTTATAGGCAAAATATCATCGGACCTCACTCTTTTATGTCACCAAAATCTTTTAAATTCTATTAACAAGCAGAACCCCCTGAATCACCGTAGGCACCTGTTTGTGTCTTGCTCGAATCACATAAGTTAAGTAGCGATGACACCTTGCACCACACAAAGCCATGGAATCAACAGGATCGAACTTCGGCACAAACTCCGTGCCACAGCAACTTTAACTGTGTTTTTGTCTAAACTTCAAACGGCAAGCAACAGGTCTGCAGCACCAACACAAACAGGCACACACCTTTGCAACACTTCCCGAACTAACGGCAAATCAAAGTTGCAGATAGCGAAAAGCCACACACGCGCTGCAATTGTTGTTGCTGCATACGTATGTGCATATATATTCATATGATTGTTGAATTTTATTGAATTCGAAAACTTTGAAGACATTTCCGCCATCAGCGTAGGTAATACATGTGAGTGTCTGTTTGTGTGCGCTTCCACCCACACGCAGTTTTAGCTGCGCCATTGCAGTGATAACAAAATAATAATAACAATAATATTTTTATGCCACACGTGCGGCATCGACTTTCAGTGGAGGTGCCACATGTTGAAAAAGTTTTCGAAAACTTCACAGCACACACAAACGCCGCCACCTACGCGCGTGTATGAGTGTGCGCTGCCACTGCCAACGCTAGCACAACTCATTCATTCCGCTTCGCTTCCGCCACATGTTGACAGTTGTTGTCATTGTCGTCACATAGTGCAACATTTCCTACGCCACATCCGCGGCGGTGTGCGAATGCAATGAAAAACGGCAGCAAGGTAACTGAGTTGCCAGCTTTATGTGTGTATGTGTGTGTACGCTTGTGGTTGCGCTGCCACTTTGCCGCTTTGTGCTTGCCACTTCCACCTCATTCTCGTTTTTTCTGCGCTTTTTGCTGTATGTGGCGGATCCTCTTTCATTGACGTAATCGCTCACTACAGGCAGTTGTTGTATTTTTTTGTCTTTGTTGCTGCCTTTTTATACCCTTAACAGGGATTTGCCACAATGAAACATCTGAAGCCCAGAAAAAACTTTTTAATTTGACGAGTTATCTTCAAGAAATTTGGCACACATTATTCCTTAAAGCAATAGTGTAATCTCCGAAGAAATTGTTTAGATCGGATCACTATAGCATATAGCTGCCATACAAACTGAACGCTCGGAACCAAGCGCTTGCAGGGAAAACTTTTTATTTTGACGAGATATCTTCACGACATTTTATATAGCTTATTATCTAAGATCTTGCTACAATTCTCGAGGGTATTTTTTCTAATCGGACTACTATAGCATATAGCTGCCATACAAACTGCACGATCGGAAGCAAGTGCTTGTAGAGAAAACTTTTTCATTTGACGAGATATCTTCAAGAAATTCGGTACACATTATTTCCTAAGTCAATGCTGCAAACCCCTTAGAAATTATTCAGATCGGACTACTATAACATATAGCTGCCATACAAACTGCACGATCGGAACCAAGCGCTTGAATGGAAAACTTTTTCATTTGACGAGATATCTTCACGAAATTTTATATAGCTTATTACCTAAGACCTTTCTACAATTCTCGAGGGTACTTTTTCTAATCGGACTACTATAGCATATAGCTGTCATACAAACTGCACGATCGGAAGCAAGTGCTTGTGGCGAAAACTTTTTCATTTGACGAGATATCTTCAAGAAATTCGGTACACATTATTCCTTAAGATAATTGTACAATCTCCGAGGAAATTGTTCAGATCGGGCTACTATAGCATATAGCTGCCGTATAAACAGAATAATCAAAATCATATTATTGTAAAAAAACCGCCACCTATAAAGGGTATCACAACTTCGACGTTAACACTTTTGTTGTTTTTTCTTTATTGCTACCGTTTTTTTGTTCAATTCACATGACTACGACGTTCCACCTGTGCAACCGCACCGTCAGTCATGCAGCCGACATGTTTTGCAATTGTTTTACTTTGATTTTCGCTCGCATTGATTTGTATTCATGCGCCTTTTAGTGCTGCCAAGTCGATAGGCTCAACTAGCATATGCCAACGCGCTTGCCACTTTCCCCCGCAATGTCACACACACGCACACCCACACACCCACATGTGCATACACACACAATTAGTTTATCTGTATTTGCCACTTGGCTGTCTATGTAGTTGATGCTGCTGTTGTTGCATGTTTAACTTTTTCAAACAATACAATTTCCTTTTAAAACTTTGTCAGGTTTTCATTTGCGCTCACTTGCTTATTGTATTCAAACACACACGCACACACACACACACACACACAAACAAAAACTATATTTATCTCCGCCTGCGTGTGTGCGTGTGTTTGTGGCAGCTTACATGTGTTTATTCATAAGTTTTCTATATAATTGAGATAATGCAATCAAACAAAGACGTCGCTCAGCTTTTCTTCTCTCCCTCAAGGCAGCTGCATTTTGTTCGCTTTCACAATTGCGTCGCACGGGGCGTATGAGTAATATTTAATTAAATTGACACTTGATTTCATTTATATTGTTCGGTAAATTGTTAACAGTTAAGACAACTTTAATTAAATCAAAATCGCCTTGTGCAAGAAGTAAAGTGGCTTCTTTACAGTCACTTGTCTATAAAGAAGTTTAAGTTGTTTTCTAATCTCTGGGGATTGTGTTTCGGTGCGGCTGCCGCCGGCTCACAGACTTTTCTTGTGAAAAGAGAAACTTTAACAATACTTATTGCATTAACACTTTATTGATGCGGCTGTTAAGTTGCGTGTATTTGATGGTGGAAAAGTTCAAATAATTATGATTAACTATTTTTATAACTTTAAATATATTTAATTCTACAGTACATTATATAGAAATAATATTAAATTATATAAGAGTAGAGTGCCTAACGATCATCATTAGATATATTTACAAAACGAAGTTGGTCTTCAAGCACGCCCACTTCCTTTGTGGCACAATCTTAAACGACGCCAGAATATTACCCATTAATATCATCAATCCTTTTTGACCCGGACTGAAAAAGATGTATTATAATATATTTTTATACAAATATTTATTATCGACTTCAAAACTAAAGCTCAATCCATTTTTAATTAAATAGATTTGCTATAAATCTCTGCTCGGATGGCCTTTAGTGCCTTTGACAAATTTTGGTTTTGGAATTTCGGCTTCAACTTATTTTTGTAACGCCATTCGCTAGATGTTGGACAGTTTCGACGTTAAATATTAATATATGAAGATTGTACACATCTTAGCAAAAATTGTTTGGCAATTTCAGTAGACCAGCGCAAGTCGAATTTGAGCAAATAGTATATTGTAGATTAGAGAAGTCATTAGGCAGTTAAAACGACAAATGGGACGCCACCTTCGCAGATTACCTAAAAGTCAGCACCTTGCAATGGTATACAGGCAACTCAAAACTCTTAGTGATGAGCACTTCAGGCAACCTTCTTCGTTCAAGTCAAATCAACAGTGATACAAGAATGCATCAAATACACTTAACTGCATCGTAAATTTTGAAATTTTTAATGTAATATAGTACATACTCAGAACATTTTGACATACGAGCAATATTTGAATTGTTTACGGTAACTTAAAATATTCTTCTTCATTTTCTTTACTAGCGTAGACACCGCTTACGCGGTTATAGCAGCGTTAACAAGGTCTTTCTCTTCCTCTGCTTCCAATGGCGCGTAATGAATCGAATGATAAGGGACTTTTAGAATTTGTTCGGCGTGAGAAGACTTTACTTTTCAGTTGCCTACTCAGTCCAAAGTAGCACCTGTTGGTGATGAGCATTTGATTGTAGAAGATTTCTTTCACGTCGAAGTAACTTGATAATAAATTTGCCGACCCTCTAGCGAAATAAGTTGCGGTAAGCAAGTCAATAGGGCCGGATACTTTCTCATTATGTGAACTCACACATCACAAGAGGTGCTAACGGCTGAGGAAAATACCTGTAGAAATCGCTAACGGCAACAATTGCCCGGACTGCACAAGGCGAATCTTTTGATGAATTAGTTAAATACAAAAAGGTTCAAACAACTAATTGTTCTCTCCCAGTAATAATTTAAGGCAGTTGGTAGGGTTTTATACGGCTCACTTATGGCTGTCAACTGCGCAAATTGCGATACTGTCGGTTCCGTGAACACATGGTATAGATACTAGCACGGAACGCAATCGCAAAAAGAATATCAAACTATTAGAACAATGAATCCCATGAGAGATCATATTACTTCCATTAACCCAAAGGCCTTTCTAAGCATCTTGATGCAACTGACTTATATAAATTTATGTAATAATAGGAGTACGCACAATACACTATGGATCGCAGGGCGTTCCTAACCTTTAATTTAAACTAATGGGAGCTGATAATATTAAAGACATCATATCGATCCGAAATCATTCTTCCCTAATGGTTTTGCTCATATCATATTTGCATTATAAAATATTTAGGATAAAAAGCAAAATCTATGTATATAAAAGAAAGTTGTGTTAGTTACAACTCAAGAACGGCTGAACCGATTTGGCTAAAAGTTGGTGGGGAGGTAGCTTAGAACCACGGTAAGGACATATCTCTTTATCTCTTTATGTTAAAATTTACTACAACTCATAAATACAAAAATTATATTTCAAATCATAAGCATTTGCTCAAAATTCATGTTTGTTGGAATCCTTTGAGTATATGCTTACAATTTCGAACAGATTCTTCCTCAAAAATAATACAATTGCTAAGTATTTGGAATAGTAGAAAAAACTACAACAAAATACGAAGTAAAATAGATTATAACTGGCTCAGTAATCTGTCGTTGAGAATGTATGATACCACGCATGCATCCCAAAAGACTGTTGTCATAACCTTTCCAGCCAACCTTTTCTTCTTTCCACGCCTGACAACCGGTTCATTATGTGCAGTCTACTAGAATGACTGTCGATCGGATTCCAGTGGGAAATAATGGAGTTATGTTTCTATTGTCATACTCCGACGCAAAATTTCGGTTTTATTACGATTAAAGAGCACTCAAACACTTCCCAGAGTCAGTTATTCGTTGTTTTTGTTGGATTATGAACTTGCGAGGCACCCATTTTGCACAGAGCTTTCGATTCTTTAGAGCATCGTTGTCCTCGGTGCTCATTTCGCCTGTTTCCAACTTAGCAAATATCTTTTCAACGGTGGATTTCCCTGAGCCCAAATTCAACAGTATTTCCCCCCAAAAAAATGCTTTATTAACACATGAAATGCTTTTTGATTCATTTTTTTTTTTTGTAAACTAACACAAGTTGCTTCATCGAAAATGCCATATCTCATTAACTAAATAATCCAACTAATAGAAATCGTATAGATGTTAGTAGATGGACGTTTCCTCTAGTTATTATATAAATTATAAGATATTAAATGCGATTAAATGTAATCTATTCATAGTTTCATCAAGACTCAAAAATATTTCCACGCCTTTAATTCTGCTGGCTGCTTTCGTAATTAGACGTCCATTACATTTTCTAAGTAAATTTGTTTAAATTTATTTTTTGAAAGCGGAGGCCCTTCTCAAAGACTCTAATTCTATCATTTATTGGCATAAAATTTTAAAAAAGTTGGAAGTCCTCTTCACGAATGAGAAGAATCTCTCTATTTTATTAAAAGTTGTAAACAGATGGTAACCCGTGTGCAAAACACTTTCAACTTTAAATACATATAATCTTTCTTTTATTATATAAGTTTGACAGAATTAAAATATTTAAACATCTGGCAGCCCTCTCCAGAAGATATTATAATTATTACTACGTATAATGAAGTCTACAGTATTTAC
>JBAWJQ010005939.1:1640000-1793343 GCA_037783105.1 Bactrocera zonata | reverse complement strand
TCTCAGCGCAAAATTATGTAATATACTATATTACTATATTTATTAAAAGGATTATATGGGTAATACCAAACGTAACATATTTGCGTCACTGCCAAAATAAGCTACATACATATGTACGAACTCAGCAACAAACAAGCATATTGGTTGCATATTGAATAAGCATTGTTGTTGCCTACATACATACTAATTGGCACTTGACACAAATCCCCAGTAAATCCCAACTAAAGCTATTTTATGATTTTTCGACACCAATAACAGCGAACTGAATATCACAACCTGATAAATCTAGCAGTTTATCACTTTTATTTACATACATATGCATATACATATGTATGTATGTACATATACTTATACTATGTGTGTAAGTATACTATATATGTATATACTAAGCGTGTAAATATGCGATTGTTTACAGATGTAGGTATGTACACCCATATGTAATGTTTATATATCTTGTTCACATGTTTTATATTAATCAAAGAATGTATATATACATATATTTATACGTGCTGCTTTTCATCGCTTTCACACCAAAACAGCAATTGAAATGCTTCATCATTACATACTTTTTTCATTTGATTTCGAAAAACGTGTACAGTTGGCGAACCTTGTCAAGTATAAAACAATCTAAAATAAAACCGACTTGATTTTTCAAATGTCCCTTTACAGTGCATTGTGAAGACAATCAGGCGTCTACCCTCTGTATACAAATATATCATGCTTGTAAGTATGTAAGCATGTAAAGGCACATGTGTGTAGAAATTTAGGTATTTGAAGTGGAATTCCTGTTTTACTTTTTTAATGTTTGTTTACACAATCTAAAAAGCCAGAAGGTTAAATGTTCAGAAGATGCAAACAAATGAGCTGTACTTACAAACATTTGAGTGAAGACTAGTTTGAAGTACGTTAGAGTAAATACCGCAAGAACGTAAAATGCACAGTTTGTAGTTAAAAGGTTTATCTAGTGGAAGATCTAGTATCTAAGGAATATACGCAATAATTAACTTATTTGCTTCTGGACTTGACCAAGGGATGAGGTGGTATAATGAATCGTTCAGTTATGTATATAACTCTCTGTACAATGCCAATCGAAACATTGTGCGTAACAGATCAAGAAATGATTCATCTACTCCAAGATCGAATTGAACAAGTCGAGAAGGACTTGAAAAGAAGCTTTTTGCAGAATCAAATTATTTCTCAAAAAGAAAAAAACGTAAGTTCGGTTGCACCGAAGTTAAAAAACCCGTCACAAATGAAAACAGTTTCCATACAAATTAAAAAAAAACTTTGTATGTCGGCTATATACCTTAGTGATCCCATCCGAACTATTTGTTCAGAGATTATACCATTGTATTGGAAAATATTCCGTGGCAAATTGTGTAAAGATATGTATTTTGTCAAGAAAAAGTTTCAATGCAAGGACTTAAATTTGATCGTACAATTTGTATAGCTATGGTATATACTATTTGTTTAGAGCTATGGTATATACTATAGTAGTCCGATCTAAACAATTTGTTTGGATATTATACCGTTGTATTGGAAAAATAATCCATACCAAATTGTGCAAAGTTATCTTGACAAAAAAAAAATGTAAAGCATTTTTATTTTATAACAAAATGGATTGCATCACTCAAAGGTTTAACTTCACATTAAGAAACTAGTTATCAAAATATTCACTTTATGGCATTGTAAAGAAAATTTGAAAAGACATCGTAACTTTCAGACAATAACTTGAGAACGATTGGTAATAATGGCGTTGAACTTTTATTCTACATTAATACTCTAGGGGTGTATGCAGAGGGGGCGCTCAAACTCGATCCGCCCCCAGGTGGCGCCATCTATATATCGACTGGTGCGTTAAAATCTGCTATCTTTGTCGATTGTCCAGTGAGTGAGTGCATTTCATGACATTTCATCGATTGGAAGTGCAGTTTTTGCGTTTTAAGTGTTAGTATGTTTGTGTTATCGGTGCGAAAATGAGCTTTGAATAAAGAGCCAACATTATATTTTGTTCTAAAATTGGTAAAACTTTAACCGAAACGTTTCAATTGATGAAACAAGTTTATGGCGATGATTGCCTATCCCGTAACAGAGTGCACGAGTGGTTTCAACGTTTTCAAAATGATCATGAGGACATAAATGACGATCAACATGTGGGCCAATCAAAATCCGTGATCAACGGAAATTCCATCGAAACTGTCCGTGAATTCATCACAAATCAGCCGAAATCATCATTGAAATTCATGGAAATGGAATTGAACATCCCCAAAACATCGATTTATTGTATTTTGACTGAACATTTGGGCTTACGAAAGGTGTGTGCACGGTTTGTTTCGCATAAATTGACTGACGACCAAAAATTGCTCAGACCGATCGACGCTTGTGACCGATTATTTGACAAAAATCACATTTTAACCATTAACCACTCATATTCATCTGATATGGCACCGTGCGACTTCTTTCTTTTCGGAAAAATGCAATTGCCCATGAAAAGAAAGTGTTATGCAGACGTAGATTCCATTCAAAAGGCTTGCACCGGCAAACTGGCGGCCATACCGGTCAACGAGCTGAAACACTCGTTCGACATGCTTTTGGACCGTGAAAAAGCTGTATTGAAGCATAAGGAGACTATTTTGAATAAAATAAATTGATTTTGCCGAAAAAACCATTTGTTCTGTTTTTTTAAAGTCCTATTTACTTTGGAACGCACCTTGTATTTCGCTTCACTCTCAATCGTGAACAAACTAAAGGTGTTTGTCAATATTTATTTGACTAGCGCACATCAACACACCATTAGATGTAGTATTGTCATTGTTATTTATAATATGTTTTCTGTGTACTTATATCTTGTAATGTTTATTTTGGACTTGCTTATTCTAAATTCCAAGACGCCATGCTAATGCCAGGCTTAAATAAACATGCTACTTTAGCATTTATATACGACTACATGTTACTAAAATTTTGTGTTAATATTCTTAAAATAACACAAAAAATTACATTCTATACATACATACTTTTAGTATATTTGTGTAAGCATAAGTATAAGAACGCACCTAGTCGGGCAGCAGCAGCTTCAGAGCAACAAACCATACGCAATCACGATCACTCATTTTTCCAACTATTCAACCAACCATTTTTTCATCTACCCCACATACTGTGTATCCATCCGACCAAATGTCCATTCATCCATAAGTATTCCAATGCAAGAAGCATATACAAACATATGTAACTATATACTTGTATAAGTGTACATACCATACTTTACATTCGTGAAATCGTTACTCAAACTGAATATAATAATTCTTGCTTGCAATTTCCAACCACCCCACCACATATCTGCGCTTCCTGCTGCGTTGCCACGACTACAGCTATAGCTATTATACGCTAATAATGTTCGCCGCGATTTTTCTTTATAGAAGCAGCTTCATTTTAGCTTTGTCAATTACTTACATACTTGTACGTACATAGTATAATTTCTTTTTCACTTATTCGTTGTAGTTGTTTTCTCATTTTGTTCTATTTTTTCCCTCTTCTTTTTTTATCCAATTTGGTTTCGCTGGTTGGCTTTTCTCTATCTTTTTTGTTTTTGCAATACTGTCTGCTTGTCTGCGAGTATCTTGCAATGTGCGTCGATCTGCGTTGCTGGCTATTGCTTACGTTAATACTATTGTTTTTGTTGTAGTAATTACTTTAGTCATTGTTTTTGTTATTGTAATTGTTGTGGAATCACTGCTTTGCAGTGATCTGATCTTCGGCATTCGATGCGCTCACCGTCGTCCAGCTGCTATGGTATGTTGTGCATATATCGGTGTGAATAAACTGCCGACGTCTGTGAAATGAAATTGTGCTTTCGTTGAAGAAATACTATAAAGAAACGAAAACAAATTTATATACATACATACATACATACATATATCCGATATTAAATGTAATGTAGCATACAGCTTTTATATTATTTTCTCTTCTTTGTTATACCCTGAACGGGGTATATTAAGTTTGCCACGGAGATCCGACAAATTATCAGTATGATTTGCTGATGTCTATCTGTAGTCTTTTATTTTTTGAGGTATCGAAATGAAATTTTGCAGACTTTAGACCGTTCGATCAAACTTCAGCCTTCATATGGAATTTTTTTTAATTCGAAGAGATATCTTAACGAATCTTCGAAATGTCCACCATGTCCAATGTTATACCATGTACCTAACAGAACAATCAGAATTAAGCTCTTGTATGGAAAACTTTTTTTGAAAAGATAACTTCACGAATTTTAGCATGTATTATTGTCCCCGCAACGTTATAATCTCCCAACAAATTGTTCCAATCGGATCACAATAGCATATACATACATACATACATATCTATTATACAAACTGGCCGATCAAAATCAAGATAAAGATCGTCAAAAAAATATATTTCCTTATTATTTCCCCCAAGTAACCTTACTTCGACTTGAAGGTTGTTTATATCAAGCAATCTGGAAATGCACCCGTGATGGGTATTATAGCTTCGGCGCAGTCGAAATTAAGGTGTTTCTCGTGTCTGTTTTTTGCATTATTTGCAGGGCTTTTATTTTCTGAATATGGTATTTTTCATTCAATTCTTCTTTGGTTTTATTTAAATGACAAAATGCGTGCGATTTTAATAAAGAGCAACTGGCTCAAACTAAGTCATAAAATTGCAACAATGTGCACACACGTGCACATGTAAATATACACACCTTTTATAAGATAGTACACATAGTGTGTACATATGTACATACATATGTATATATTTAAATTGGCACTCAAACTCATTACGCAAGTCTGCGCACGATTTACTAAATGTTTGTCAAGAGAAAGGGCCACGAAATAACAACAATTTACTAGTGAGGCGAGTGCACAGATGCGAGGTAGCTATAGCGAGCTGGAAAGGCCCAAGATTGGTATTCGGTTAGGGCGTATCGTTATTAAAACCAAGACAAAAATTTAATTTTCCGCAAGTACTCGTACATTGCACTCTGGCTATTGACCAGATTGCAATTTTTTTTTCGAATTTTTAAGACAACAGTCACTGATCTGAAGGCAGAAAAACGCATTAAGAATGAATTGGCTCCATAAAACAAGCACCACAAAATGCGAACAACGTTAATTATAACAGGAAAAGAAGAGCAAAGTTCGGATGAAGTCAACCATTAGATACACTTATAATTTGTAAGAGTTAAAAGCGTAGAGAATATTTCGCGATTTGAAACAGAAATATTATATAAAATATTATTTTATCGTCAGAGACCTTATAAAGTGTAAATGCATACATACGAGGTGTGTTCAAAAAGTATGGCGAATCGTAACTGACAGTTTTCTTCGATTGCAGGGGCGTGGTGTATAATGAGTTCTTGCCACAGGGAAGAACGGTCAATAAGGAATATTACCTGCAAGTTATGCGCAATTTGCGCGAAGCAATCCGCCAGAAACGCCCGGATTTGTGGAAGAACAAAAATTGGCTTTTGCACCACGATAACGCCCCTGCTCACACACATCGTTGCTTGTGCGCGACTTTTTGGCCGCAGCCACCGTATTCCCCAGATCTGGCCCCCTGTGACTTTTTCTTGTTCCCTAAACTGAAGAGGCCCATGAAAGGACGATGTTACGCTTCTCTTGACGAGATAAAGACGGCATCGAAGGAGGAGCTGAAGAAGATAAAAAAAAAATGATTTTTTGAAGTGCTTCGAAGATTGGAAAAACCGTTGGCGCAAGTGTGTAATATCTCAGGGAGATTACTTTGAAGGTGACAAAATAGATATTCATGAATAAATAAATAATTTTTGAAAAAACACAAAATTCGCGATACTTTTTGAACACACCTCGTATGTACATTGTAACAAAAATGTGCCCGGAAATTGTAAATGAAACACAAAATACTCGTATTTAATTATTCATCAATATTAATTTTGTCGCGTTCAAAGCAATCCCCACCAGATGTACACTTATGCCAACGATTTTCCATTTTTTCATAAGCACTTTTTGGAATGGCCTTCAGCTCCTTCAGCGAATTTTGTTTTATATCTTCGATCGACTGAAAACGTGATCCACGGAGCGGCAATTTCAATTTGGGGAACAAGAAAAAATCACACGGAGCCAAATCTGATGAAAACGGTGGTTAATCGATGGTACTCATTGCTTTGGTGCATTATCATCGTGTGAAATCAATGGACGTTTATTCCACAATTCTAACCATTTTCGATGGATGTTCTCACGCAAGTGCCTCAATACCGCCAAAGAGAACTCCTTACTGACCGTATGTCGAGATCTCTTGCCACCTCTCTAATACTTGATTGACGATTTTCAAGTACTAAATCCTTCACTTTTTTAATATTTTTATCATTTGAAGAGATCGAAGGTCGTCCAGAACAAAGTATGTCTTCAACGATCTCTCGACCGGCTTTGAAGGCTGGCGGTAACTCGCAGGCTTGTGCCTTTGATGAAACTGAATTACCGTAAGTTTTTTCCAACATTCACAACGGTTCCGCCCACGAATTTTGGTTACAAATACAAAATTTGAGACAAAATCTTTGTCCGATATATTTAACCATTGTAAAAATCGCTACACACTACTGAGGTGTACCGACTTAAACAGCTGCTGTAAATAAACTAGTTAATAGATCGCGGTCATATTTGGCGTTGTTATCAAGGACAGTCCGGTTCAGATCAGCGTATAGCTGTCATACCAGCCGATCAAAATTAAATTCTTGTATGGTAAACCTTTTTATTTGGTGCTGATTATTGTTCAAAGTAACATACATTCTCAGCACAAATTGCTTAGATTTAGTTTTACTTATAGGAAAAGCAGATTTCAAGGGTACTATAGCTACGGTGCAGCCGAAATTAACGTTTGTTTCGTGAGGTTAGATTATATTACAGCCTAGGTTAATTTTATTAGAACTCAACTAATATACAGATACACCTTACAGTTAGCTAAAGGAGCGAAAACCATAACATATAATAAGTATATGCAGACTCAAGAAATATACGGATGATTTTTTTTTATCGGAACATCTTTTATTAAATTTTAGCACCCAACAACAATGTGTAATGAAAATGTGCCCATTTAATACATATAAGAAATTTATCAAAAATTGATAATATTCGGTACAAAGTCCGCCGTAAAAATGGAGAGTTTCAGAAATAATCAAACAATATTTGAATTGTACATTTTGCCTATAATCTGTAAAATAACATAAAAATGTTTTACTGTAATTTATTCGAATAATTAGTCAAAAATTGGGATCATTGCAATTTTTTTAGGAATTAGCAAGCGTTTACTGAAAATGCGGTCAAAAATGTCCGGAATGTCTTAACTATGCAGTTTATTACCGTACTAATTGGAAGTTCTATCCCAACCGCCATATTCCCCAGATATTACTCGGTCCGTTTATTTTTTATTCCGCCACAGAAGCCGTCCTACTCAGAAGACGACATAAAAAAATGGTTTAATTCTTGGATACGATCACACAAGGTGAACAGTTTTACAGTGATGGTATTCGAGCCATGCCAAAAAAATGGGAAAAGGTTATTACTAGCGATGGGCAATACTTCGATTAAAATTACATTTTCATTAAAAGAAAAGCGAGAACTTAGTTCGGAACCAAATACAATATCCAAATTCACTCAGGTCAAATCCTTTTGGGATGAAAATGGCTATATTCGGATTATAATTCCACCCACCCCCCATATATTGGTTCTGTTAAAAAACCCACTAAAAGTGCGATCAATTTATTACTAAATGCCGCAGAGACATAGTTTTACACCCGAAATGTAAAAAAAGGCCTTTATAACGGGTGATCCAAGTAAAGCTGCTTTTTTAATATCATTTTTTGACAGATCAGTTTTTGGATAATATTTAACTGAATATACCACGTCTAGCTGCCGTGCCTGAGAGTGTACACGAAGACCGTGGCGAGTCAATTGTGCGCCGTTCGCAGCAACTTGGGGTGACGTATGGAACGACTAGGCGCATTTTACGTTGAGATTTTAAATTGAAAGCATACAAAATACAGATTTTGCGAGAACCCTCTCGACCTTCCCAAGCTCGACGTTTTCGAGCCAAATTTTGTACAGCGATGATGCTCATTTATGGCTCAGTAGGTATGTAAAGAAACAAAATTGCCGCATTTGGAACAGAGAGCAACCTGAAGAGATTTTAGAGCTGTCATTTCATCCAGAAAAACAACGGTTTGGTGTGGTTTGTGGGCCGATGGAATTATCGGTACATAGTAGCCATGATAACAGACTATTTGATGCCTGAAATTAAAGCTCGTGATCTCAGCGACATTTGGTTTCAACAAGACGACAACATGTCCCTCACATCGCATTAATTAATGGATTTATTGAGAAAGCACTTCGGTGAGCACATAATTTCACATTTTGGGGCGTTCGACATTTTTCTGTGGGGATATGTAAAGTCTAATGTCTATAAAGACAATCCCGCTTCAATTCAAGCCTTGAGGCAAAACTCACGCGACTCATTCGCCAGTTACCATTCGAAATGTTCGAACGAGTCATCGAAAATTGGACTCAACGAACTGAGACGATACCCCGGCCAACATTTGAAAGAGATAATCTTCAAAAAATAAATGTAAAGGAATGTTCTTTCGAATAATAATAAACATTACCCATTAAATTGTATTTAAAAAAGTAACGAACATCGAAATGGATCACCCTTCAGAAGCGTGCCACCTTATGGCCAAAAACTAATAACAATAAGAGTTGAAGAGAAAGCTTTTTGTTTTGCCTTTGCATTTTGGAAATAATAACGTAAGAGAAAAGAGAGAAAAAATTTACTTTTTAATTATTATTACATAAGAATTATTTAAAACTCACCGCCTAACTATTATTCTGCGAGAAATAAATAAAAGCTATAAAATAACTCTTATTTTGTAAGGGAAAAATAAAAATGAAAATATAACGATTTTGTGAGAAAAATAATATAAATTGAAAAATAATTGTTAAACCAGATTTTTTGCTCATTTCCTCTTAACTGTTCCGGTTCCTAATTCGTAAACCTTGAATATGTAAATATTTTGTGAAATAATTGATAGTAAAAATATGTATTGATTTTCATTTATAAAACCCGAAAAAGCAGCTTGCCTTTATGCCTCTAGAATAAAATATCCTCTTAATCTACTAGCGGAGGGAATCAAATTCCGGTATACAATTTCCTGGTTCATTTTATTGTATACCTATCATCAGAAAAGGCAATGTATTAATAATGAAAAAATCGTTTTGGCGTTCGAAAAGCCTTGTGTATTTTCTTTGATATGTTTATTCAGACCTTTTTGTGTTTTGTAACAATATCGTTTTATAGCCATTATTCGATTACTCCAATTTACGAAACCAATCTTACTTTAATCGAGCTTTGTTGTGTAACAAGTCAGCTTTCGCAGACAAACCGACAGGCAGACAGGCAGACTGGCATATTGGCAAACTTTCATATGCATATGTTATACATACATATGTACATGTTTATATGTATATGTACATACATGTTTATAAATACAGATTGTATATATGAAATATATACATGTATAGATGCATTTGCATGCCTACGAATATTAATATTTCCACGATTGGCGCCAACAAATAAGGAAATCATTAACCTACTGCACCGCAAAATGATTCTTGTAACCCACTTCAGAACTATAAAGGTCTGTAATTTGAAAAACACTTAAGTGACAACTTCTTTGAATTCAGTTGTTACATTGTTCTATGCGTATTTACCGCCACTAAGCAACATATTTACCGCATTTTGTTCGTTGTAGTGTTGGCACGGTTGACCTCAGGCCACGGTCTGAGGCCGTGATTGCGAAAAGTGAAAGAAACGAAGACAGCAGACGGTACGTATGCGTTTTACAGACTCATAAATGCCAAGACGCGGGTTTGGCCACCGCCAGGTACTGATATATACACATACATTTGAACAAAAGGTAAGTACATACACACATAGAAACCGCTAAAGTAGTACATTTGAAAACATGTGTTAATAAATTTTTACAATTACTACGTCTACGAGTACAAAGGCAACAGGCGCTCAAAGAAACTTCAACCGTGAAAAAGATATTTTAATGATGTTATGAACGCGGGCAAAACACACAAATGCACAAATATTTCTTGAGCGTTTGTGAATGTAGTTCAAATTAGTATACGCTAAAAAATACTGTGTGTGCAATGAATATGCTTTTTTGAATAACGCAAATTAAGTACTTAAAAAATATGTTGAGCCTTTTTTTTATATTAACACACTTTTGTTCAGCATTTCAACGTATAAAAAATATAAAAAATTCGATTCTCATACTGATAATTTATGAGACCAAATCAAGAAAAAGCATTGACTTTTCACAAATTTTTCACTTAATTTTGAACAGTCAGTTCGTATGGCAACTTTAGGCTGTAGTGGTCCGATATCGGCGGTTCCTATATGTGAGCAACTTCTTGGGGAGAAAAGAACGTGTACAAGAGATTTATATTCCAAAAGCTGAGTGACTGGTTCGCGTACATATATACAGATAGATGGACATAAATCCACTCAACTCATTATGCTGATCATTTATATACATTTTAAAAGGTCTTCCACATTTCGGTTTAGGTGTTACAATATATTTATCCGGGAAATAATTATCTAATCGACAGCATTCTTACAAATTACTACAGGAATGTTTTCTGCTGCTTTAACAACAACAACGCCTAAAGGTCCTTGACTACGTCGACAACATCGAACAGTACGTTGACGAGATTTCGTACGCAACTCACACATGCACTTATTGACATTCACAGTGGACCTGTTAACACCTTCACCGACTCCTCTCAATGAATGGCGAACTTGGAATCAAACCACCACCCATTGTAGATGATTCGAGAGATTCTAGAGTGATCCATGCGCAAATTCGTTCTTGATACAGTAGTAGGTTAAACTCTTACTTATCCCGACATACCAAATGCATATATGTTCAACATGCAACGAGTCCCCATATGACCCTAACCATCTCTTTGAATGCCCACCGAACACAGCACTCATCTAACCCCTTTCTCCCTATGGTTCAAACCTGTCGAAACAGTTCGTTTCTGGTCCCAGATGACTTCGATGATCACTCAAGCGGGCAGTAGATAACCGTTACAACGACGACCAATCAACAGAAACTTTTAAAGGTGAGTTGAACTACCTTGAAGACATAATTTGTAAAAAGTCGAAACTGATATCTTCATGTGTAGTTGATTTATATCCTTTAAGGTAAAAGAATCAGATGGAATATAGAATTGTGATGTATCGGAAGAAGGCGTGATTGAGTCTGCGTGGCATTCTTCCCTTTTTTATATAAAAATTTCAAAATATAGCGAATTTTTTCATTATTTTAAGTCATTTTTGATCAGCTGTATCTTCTTTCAACTTCCCCGAATTTACTTTTTTTGGTTAAATGAAGTTAAAATCTCACCTTTCCAACACTACATGGTTATGACACAATGTAATTGGTAGCAATTGAGATATACGACTCCAACGACATCTATTAACAAAATACGAAATGACTTTTTCGACTACCCAATATTTCTATAATCCCTTTGTATTCTATTTTGAATGTGAAAACTAATACTTCTGACGAATTTCTTTAGTGAGTTTTTAACGTTTTTAAAAGTTTTCAACATAAGCGATATTATTACGTAGATAATCGATATTATGTTAAATTAGTCCATTTGTCTATCAATTTTGAATATAGAAACGCAACCTCCGTGCTTCAGTGTTGGAGTAGTGTTCCTAGGATCCAGATCTTTTAGTTTTGGGCACCTAACATTCCATCTAAACACTCTCTGTTTTTAGTTTAGAGAGTAGCTTGCAGCTGGAAGAAACTGCTCTTGTATCATCACTACAAGATTTTTACCCATACTATTATTTCACTAATATTATGAAATTCAGTAACTTTCAATAAGAATTTTACAAAATCTTTAAATAAAACATTTTGATTTGCTAACAAAACAAAAAAAAAAAAAAAAAAAAAAAAAAAAAATTAAAATAAGCACGACCGCTTTAATCACATTTTCAATAAGAACACCATTTCTCTAGAATAATTGATAGCTTTCGTGAGACATACTTACTTACAGATGCATACTAATAGAAATATAACTTTTATTCTATCGGCATTTTACAAATTGATACAAAATATTTACAGGGGTATGTCGTTATTAACCCTGGACGTGCTTGGTTAGTCGATTCGCTTAACAATCATCGTTTTGCAACCAGCAACAAAATAACTATGCCCGTCAGGGTTAATTTGTTGCCCGCATCTGTTTATTGTTCTAAATAAGTAAAAAAAAACATTCAGATATACCTATGCACTACGCTAAACCTATACAGTATTTTTGAAATCTGAAATTTAATTTTAAATTTGCGAAACAGAAGTTAAATCAATGGGTGGTAAATAGAAATCTATTTCCAAAGAGCATACACAATGAATAACCTCACAGTATGCAAGTTCGCCACAATACAATGTTATTTTTTTTATTACCTAAATAGTCTTTATCTTTTCACACACATACATATGCATAGTCTTTTTCCACTTTGCAAATTTTCCATATTCCGATCATTTTTTTACAATAAGAAAATGTTTTAAAAGAACGGCGTAGAAGCGCTAAAAACTCTCTATGGGCCTTTAGCATGGAATGGAATGTTCATTTCAATAAGCTTAAATATTTATTTATTTTATTTTCCAAAAATTAATTAAAGCGTTTGCTAATTGCCTCTATTGGTTGCCTTAGAGCACATGCCCTATCTTTTGGATACACGAATGTGGGGTATTGCAGAAATCTGAAGTGTGCTAATTTATTAAAAGCTAGCAGTTGTGGGGATATACATACATACATTCATAAATTCAATTACTTTTATGTAGGTTCTTATTTGTATGTATTATTCACAGTTAAACGATACAAAGGAATATCCGAAAAGAATATTACAAATACATATGGAAGGTGGTGCTACTTGGGCGTACTACTGAAACAACATTGCAATAACAGACTGTTGTACAGGCAATATACAAATGTGTGTATGTTTACCTATACCTTAAACATTTTTCAATATAAACAAAGAAGATAATTTATAAGTGTAAATATTCTTAATATAGAAAAATAACCGTACTTATGAGTAACACTGATATTCCTAAGAAAGCGTATATATGTATTTCCTGACTCTAACGGTATATTTTGTGTGTAAAATCAAATACCATAAGTATTATGAGTAAGTTCCATTTTCTTTATAATGGTTATTTTCGCTGATTTTATAACAGAGGAACACATATGCCTGCATTAAACGAGAAGGGAAGTGGCAACCGTGCTTTGACAGCGTTCAAAGCGCTTATTTAGTCATATCAAGCCAGAAAGCATTGAGCCTGGACCTTTAGATCATCACGCTGATCATTTCCATTTATAAGTACAGTGAAATTCCTCATATCCGGATACCCACCGTCGCAGTGTTTTTGTCCAGCTAAAGCTGTTCATATATGGGAGCGTTTTAAACACGAGAACTAATAAAAGAGAGCCAATGACAGCCAGGAGTGCCACAATTACCCTCTTAGTTTCCCTTGAGCCGCCGCGAACCAAACGGCAGCAACGATAGACAATTCCCTTTTTTGTTTAAAAAACTGTCTCAAAACACCAAAAATTAAATAAGCGGCAAGTATAAAGTGACATAGGAACGTACTCATGTCCGGTTATAGGAATTGTTTTTGTATAAAAATAATGAAAACGTTAGGTTTATAAAATTTGTCTTGTTATGAGAGATGTCCGTCGATGCAGTGGGAAATTTCACTGTACATATATACTTTATAGGATCTGCGACGTTTCTCTTGGGATTTTAGAAACATCGTGACAAACTTAATATACCTTGTTCAGGGTATAAAGAAATGGTTTATATGCTTCAACTGAAAATAACCAAAATACACTGCTTTTCAAATTATGCTTTAAGTTGGAGTATGAGTCAAATAACAGTTTTGAACGATTGAAGGTTTAACGTAATGTGATTTGTTAAAATTTTGTCTAACTTTCCCTTCAAGGTTATGTACATATGCATGTATAAACATAGAAAAAACGAATGAGTTTTTACCTTAACATACTGTTTCCATCGGTATTTTTGTTTGCGTCTGCTGGCTACCCCCTATAGACGTGGTATTTACTGACGTATTCTGCGTAACTTCACCACCTGCATATCCTCCGACCGATGGTAATCCTTGTGAAGAACTTGAATGCTGTACGCCATTCGTTGTGTTTGTAATCTCTTGTCGCGAACGGGGACAGCAAAAACGCTTACAAGCGGCCCAAACTTGTGGTTGGCAACCAACCACAATGAAAATAAACACTCCTTGCAGAGCGTTTATCATGTCGGTGAAAAACCAAGCGGAATGGGGTCCTCCAACAACCCATGATATTACGTCGGCTATCCAGGTAACGCCCATTACCACGACTAGTTTTAAACATACTTTCCCCAGTGCGGTTTTTTCAGTGGTCGATTTGACATCGTCTCGCTTCCACAAGCCACATGTTAATTGATGAGTAGTGGATATGAAAAGTACAATGTTAGCACACAGCAAAAGTCCAATTGGGCCGAAGAAGTATGCAAAAATTGATAAATGCTCGCCGCTAAACCAACAACTACGTTCTCCAAATCCTGGTCGTAATAACTGTGTCTCTGGCAAATGATCTACTGTAAAAGCAATTGCGCTTATCAATAAGGGCACACCCCAAGCATACGCCGAATATAGTCGTAAGCGTAGCAGTTCTTGATTGCGTTCAAGAGAACTTGGTCTAAAGTCGCGAAAAGTCCACCAAATATTGAAACACATGGTATTCAGCCAAAAGAAAGCAGATAGAAAGAAGAAATGCATTGTGCTAGCAAGTAAAAGGCAGGTGAATGAACCATGTTCCAATGAGTGGGATAATTGTGTGTAGGCGAGTATTGAATCTCCAACAAACAAGCAAAAAACGTAGTAAATCTGGCAACGCCAATGAAGCATATGATGAACGGAGGGCATCATATATCCAGCTATCAACGTAGCAGCTAGAAAAACTACTGAAATAACAATTCCAATGTTAAGAGCAGCTGCTTGCACCATATTACTAGTAGTGCTACGAACAGCCGCTATAGCATTAGCAGGTGCTTCAGTAGAAAAGTGATGAAGGCATGTAAATATTTTAACTGCAACAATTACTCCCTTTTCGCGAAAATGTTCAAGGCAATAATCACCAGAAGATATGTTTTTATGAGGCAATTTCAGACTTCCATCTTCGTCATCCATTTGGTTTTCGTTCCAATCGCCCGCAATGGCATAAGGTACAACTTTATGATGGCATGTGGGAAACCCGTATATTGTCTCGTACAAGCTTTTATTTAAAGGCAATTCAGGTGTACTAATACCATTATTACTGGTGGGAAATATGCAAGTTTCGTTTGTAGCATCATAAATTGCATTCCAACCGCAGCATTTCCTTATCTTTATTCGTTGCTGAGTATTTTGCTCTTTAGGAAAGCAGACTAGTGCGACATTTCTA
Organism: Bactrocera zonata; assembly: GCA_037783105.1. NCBI lineage: Eukaryota > Metazoa > Arthropoda > Insecta > Diptera > Tephritidae > Bactrocera > Bactrocera zonata. Next base: position 1,777,786 of record JBAWJQ010005939.1, on the reverse strand, counting down.
TCAACACAATATCGCTGGGGTTCGATAAATTGTTTTCTCTCACCCAAAAATAATGAACCATTAGAAAATATTAACCAATTTCCGCCAGCCGAGAAAAGTTCCAATTCTTCTTCAGTGCAACTACGTTTTGTTTCTTTTGTATCATTCACCATCGACACATCCTCCATCGAGTTATTATGATACATATATACAATTGGACGCACATTTTCCTGAAATGTCATAAATTTTGGCTTTCCACCTTGAGGACTATGATATCTTTTTTGAAAAATACGATATATCAAAGGCACCCACAACTTGGAATTACCCATTACACAAGTTTTATTCATATCCATATGTTCATTGTACCGACAGCATTTATTAAGGTTCACTTGTGGCGGAGGTATCCCCGGAATTGCTGTTGTCACAGTCGGTACCCCATCATTAATCGTCGGATTTGAATTGGGTACTACGCTGTCGGTTAAAGATTCCGCTTCAATGGGTTTTTTATCAGCATCATTTGTTGCATTTGTCAGTTTTCCATGATGCAGCGACGAATACAGAATAAGGAAAACAAAGATATTTCTTCTAACGTTTGTTAATTGCATTCTATGCATATTGCAACTATATAAAATTATAAGTAAACTTTTTCAATTCCACTTAGAATTTTACTGATTTTACCACGCAATATAATAATATAAATAATCGTACAAATTATTTATCTGAAGCTGCATTGTTTGGTTTCGTATTTTTTCACTGCACTTTTTATTTCATTGCTTAAATTTTCTCTTTGAATTGCATTTATAATTTCAATAGTTTCATTCCTGCCACTACCTTCACCACATAATTCGTGAGTTTACACATTAAATTTCACTATTTTGCAATTGCCATAATTTCACTGCTCCACCGTGAAGACTCGTTTCAGCTCGCTCACAATAATAATTTGTTAATAATATATAAATACTCGGAAACAATGAAATCAGCGAGAAAAATAAAAATAAGTAGCATGCGCTCGAAAAATGAAGCCAACCGAATTCTTCACCAAATTGCAATTACCAATTGCATCACTTTGAATTTTTAACACTGAACTCGGGAATGAAAACACAGCGGTTGATAGACTTCTCGCAAGAAACGTTGAATTTCTATTATTTCGCGTCGTCGTTGATTTTCCTCTTCTTTCTTTACATTTCGACATTTCTTGGTATTCCGTTTTGGGTTGTTTTCATATTCATTTTCGATAAATTTAGTGATCAAACTAGCAGTCGTGTATCGATAAATGTAAAAAAGTCTTTCAGACGAAAGACCTTTTTTTTTTAATTAAAAATAAATTGTCCAAATATTGTAAAAGCAAAACAGAAAAAATATTGTACATCGATATATATTTCCGTTTATTTCTATATTTTATTAATAATTAAACTGTTATGCTAATTTTCAAAATAATGTATGTATATTATTAAAACAAACATTGTGTATCCCAAATTTTCATTGATTACAATTAAAACGAAATATTTAGAAAACATTCACCCTACACCAAAATTTTATGCTACATTTTGGTTTTAATAAATTCATTTTGGTCAATATTGATCTTCTTCACATGTATATATATATGTATATTAACTGGTGTACATATGTATGTGTATATTGCTAAACTTTATTTGCATCCGGTTCGATTCATCTACCACAACGTGATACGATGTAAAAAATCAAAACAAGCCAAATTGTGCAATATTTGAAAAACCCCGGAGCATACAAATCGTATCAGTCAATCACTAGACCACTAGTTGTGGTCATTTAAACGTACATACATATGTATGTAAGTATGGTCATGCGCGAAGAGTTAAACATTTTTGCCCATACAAATATGCATATGTAGAAATAACTTGAAATGTACACATGCATATATACATGTACACATCTAGTCTGCTTTTTTCAGAAGACAAATGTTAAAGTAATTGTAAGTGCTTGAATATTGGAGTTTTAAAGTAATGGTGAGCAATATTCAATTTTTCGTAGATGTCAGTCGATCTTTGATGAGTTCAAGTTGATTTTTGACGTTCAAACGAATGAGTTGATTGTTCGTTTTGTCGTTGACCGATGATTGACTCTTGAACGCATGAATGGAGTACAGTGACCTTGTTCAGTTTTGTTTACATTTACTCTTTTTGTTTCACATCTTACATAAACAATAATAAACAAACTATTGCAATTTGCTCGAAATTCCCACCTTTGGTCCATGTCAATACAAAAGCTACGAGTATGCGATAGGCACCATACAAGTATGTACATATGTATATATATGCTTATATATGTATGTATTTGGTTTATTTATTTAAATCTTGCTTGGAAACGAATCGAACATAGACAAGTTTTCAGTTTTTTGTCTTAAATGAACACATAATATCTCAAGTAGGAAAGTTTAACATCAGATTTCAAAATTTCAAAACTAACGTTTCAAGTCGGTGCCAAATACCTATTCATGCATAAATTACGATGTGAAGCTTTTCCAAATTTGTTAATATTTTCATTTTACAAAAACAAATTAACCGATTTTTTCCAAAAAATTTTGTTTTCGCATTCAAAGTGTTAAGTGTTCCCAAAAACGGAAAAATTTAAATTTCGAAAACGATTCAGATGATGCAGCACCGAATTATGTATTATGGTCACCGCAATTCAACTTTTTCCTGAAACGCTCCAGAGTAGTTGCTCGCATTGCCATTTTGATATATTAAAATAACTCTACTTGATACTTTACTATAATCTTTACACAATTTGGCATATACTATTTCTTTTGGTAACAAAAACTTGAAGGGATTGTGTTTGTGAATTAAATTTATTTATTCCGACTTTCTTTTTAACAAGGTACACAGTTGATATACCATATATGGATGTTTGTAAGGTGTGTTACCACATATTTCAATCCCAAAAATGTGTTCGTTTCCTGTGCGTAGAGATTTCTCTCCTATTTTGAGATGTGCGATATATGGAACTAGATATTCTAAATATCGATTTTTTAAATACTAATCGTTTATTAATAAACATCTCTATCCTAGTTGTATTATTATATTTTTTAACATTAATTCTGTTGTTGTGATAGTGGAAAATATCTATAGTTAGAAAAACTATTTTGTCTGTGACGGAGCATGTAATCAAATACCCGAATTTAATTTATTATATCATATCACGGAGTGGAAATTTTAGGTAAACAAACGATACATGATATGTAAGTATTTATATGCTTGATATGTATTTCATGTTAGAATCAGTATTATTTCTTTTATTATAGAATTGGAGCCACTTCTGAAGTTGAGAATCTTTAAGCCACAATCATGTTAAAGCGTCAGCGTTGTGAAGATTTCGACACATTTGTGCCACAAACTAAGAAGCTTATTAGTGACAAAATTGTAGACCAGCGCGATCAAAATAAAATGAACAAAATTCATCGTTAGTTCTTTATCCATGTGATGTTATAAATTGAAAGTTTAATATATTTTCTTTGCATATCTTTAGAAAAAACCATCAACTTATTATTCAAAGCAGCACGTGTACAAAAACCATTAGAACTGGGTCAATCAGGGACGGCTGCGGAGGTGGAAGTACCACTATGGCAACAGGTTATTTTACGTGGTAATGGTGAAATATCATCAAAAAATGTTACAGATCTTATAGTTGATCTCTCTTTGGAGAGTCGCAAGTCAAAATGCTGTCACCGTGAAGCTTACATACGTAGCGATTGTTGTAATTGTTCACAAGCGCTGTGCGAATATTGTGGACACTCATGTGCAGAATGTGGTATATTCCTATGTGACAGTTGCGTTTCCCTATTGTGAGTTAATTGTAATTTTACGAAGATAATCAAAAAATAATAATAATAGACCTTGTTTGATTTACAGTGGTTGCGGTAATGTTGAACGGCCAATATGTGAAAAGTGTTCCTTATTTCAAAATTTATAATTTTTCTCCTAATTTTCTAACCAGATGCAAGCTTTATTTATAATTTATGAAACCAAAATTAAATATTTTTCGTCATTTTTTAGTATAAACCAATGTGCTTTCTTTTATTATAAACAAAATTTAGTTATAAAAATCTAACGTACTTTTATATTATATATTTTACGACAAGCTAAGAAATATTAAATGTTTTCTGTGTAGTAACGTAGTCGCTGAATTTTATTAAAGAAGTAGATAATTATTTTTATTTTATTATATGTAATTCTTGAGGATATTAAGGCTATGCTCGGTTTGCTAGTGATATAATCAACATAGGGGTCATTCGTAATAAGAAACCAAAATTAGAGCTGCATAATCCAACTTGTTCTGTAAACTATGTATTTGTTAACTATAAATTCATTTAATAAAACATTTAATTTATATAAAATTTATGCATATACATATATTCCATACGATTTTAAACTAATACACAAATATTTACACTTTACCCTTAAATTTGTGATACTTTTTATGATCTTTAACATATAACTCGTATACCTGTCGGGCCGCTTCATTTGAACAACGTAATATAAAACGTCCAACTCGGTGATCGCAAACTCCGATCAAATCATAGCATATACTATCAATGTGCGTTTTGATCTAAAAAAAAGATTAATAATATTATTTCTGTAAACAATTTAAATATATAAATATTTAACCAACCTTCGGATATAAAGTTGTTGCGCGTTTATTTGCAACAATTAGGCTTATAACAAAAGTAAGCACAAATGGTGCAACACGCTTAACATGTACGCTATGCGAAGCTATCAAATGCATTAGAGCTTCTAATTTCATTGCCAGCTCCGCTAAATCGTCCAACTCAGTGGCCGATAGTGCCGCATCTTTTTGTCTGTCACTCTTGTACCAAACAATGGATTGTATGAGGTCCTTAAATATGTGCATAAATTGTGGTACGCGATCCATAAGAAGTACATGCCTTTGTCTAATCAGACTGCCGAATAAGCCACTCATTGCACAATGTAATTGTTTAAATGTATCCAAATTATTTTCAGATAGTGGAAACTGTTTTATATTGATATCCATAAGAAGTGAAAGTATGTCGTCCAAAGTGTCCGTTGAAATGGGAATCTGCAAGAAATAACAATAAACAATTTTTACATTTTCTATTATTAATAACATTAATATAACAGAAGAATTATTAGTTTATTATGATCTGATTCTCAGTCTATGTAAACAGGGCACAAGCTGTCAGATGATTTGGGTTGAGACATGAAAAGACGCTATCATATGGGATATTTCCTTGCATATCGAGATCTAGTCTGAAGACCATAAACTATTCTTTGTTTGTTTGTTTAAGTTTGTTACTCCCAAAAAAAACGGATTGTCTATAAATTTTATATCTTAAATGCTTTAGTCATGCCCGTCTGTCTGCTTGTATACACGCAAAATAGTCCCTCAGTTTTTGAGGTACTAATCTGAAATTTTGCACTCGAACCGCCTATACCGGAGCTGTATGGCATACAACTGTCTTAAAAACTGAACGGTCAAAATCAAATTCTTGTATGGAAAACTTTGTTATTTGGCAAGATATCTTAACGAAATTTGGCATAAAATATTGTATAAAGCAACGCTATAATCTACTAATAAGCTTTTCGGAATAGTTGTAGAAAGTGATTGATTCAAACAAAAGGTTTATATCGGATCTATAGCATCTAGCTTCCAAATTCTTGTATGGAATCTTTTGTATTTGCTTCCGTGTTAATGTCTTTTCTTGTTTCTTTTAAATTATTAATGCCATAGTTAAATACCATTTTATTTTCGACTAACGATTGCTGCGCTGCCAATAGTGCCAAAACTTGTTCCTTGTCCAAAAATTGCTGCTTCTCATCTTTTCCAAGACGTAATATAATGTTGCATGTGATGGATTTAAATTTATCATTAAAAATCTGTTTTGGTAAGAGAAATCACTTGTTAATAGCAGGAATTCAGCTTATTTATGTGTTAAACTTACAGCGCCTTTAATCGTACTAAAGGAACATTTTGCTATTAATTCAAGGCATCTTAAAATATTTCTAAAATCCTTTATATCATCCAAATTGTTGCTCAAGCTCTGTAGTGTTAGTAGTAAATCTTCATTGGTTTTATTACCAATAATCATTTTAACCGCTGTCTCTGTCGTTTTCCCAGTATTCGTTTCATTTACGCTAGAGTTTTTCAAATCTGCGTTTATTTGTTGCCAATAGTGACTAAGTACAAACTCTATTTCATCTTGATCCAAATGCAAAAGTTGTCGATGATTTAACGCCACTTGCAACAGACGTATGGCGTACGGATTGCGGTAGTCCATCTGCAAATTAAATTTAAAAAATATCGAAATTATAAATATTAAGTAGATAGTTATTTTTGTCATATTTACAGAGTGTCCAATGTATATTTTACAAATACGACGAAAGTTTTCATCCACTAATACGGTCGACTTATCATCCCCATTGCCAGCTGCAGCGATCGTTAGTACAGAAGTCACAAATGGCGCGAAACCAGCTAAAGTTTTCTCAACAAATTTCTTATCTTTCTTGATAGAGTTATCTAATGAAACATCTGATTCTTTTGCGGCTTGCTTATTAAAATACCCGTTTATATATTTGGAGTAAATTGCTAAAATACGGTCAAAATATTTTCGTATGCGTTTAGCGCTAGGACCACTAATTGCAGCGAGAGTTTCTATGGCGAGTAGCAGAAGACGTCTCTGATCTTCACCTAGTTTACAATCGGAACTTTGTGCGGATTCTAAGTTTTCAGCCAAGGAAGTGAGAAACTGCTCGCTACCTTTTTCCTCAGATTTGATGGAGGAAAAGATGAATTCATAGAATTGCCACAACTTTGCAACTGGTAGAATTTTTAAAATTGTCGATAATGAAAAATATTTGAAGATCGGTACATGTGGACCAAAATGAAGAAAATCTGAAATGAAATGAGATTGTATTAGTTATAATTAATAAAATGCATTGGTTTTTTAATGACTGATATAAAATTTTCGAAATTTCTCTTTACCTAATATTATTTCAAAGACATCCGAAGCATATTTATTAGCTTCTATTTTGTTCGTTGCACTCAAATCGCTGTAAAATGCTAAAAATAATGCAAATATCAAGCATTTATTTTGCCTTCGTAAATGTCCCAGTGGTAATTGTCGACAAAGATGTAAGACCCTTTCTATTTCCTCAGGCACGGGAAGTTCTTTCACTTTATACTCAGTTTCAGCGAGTGTCTCGATAATTTTTTTCAACTTTATCAACTTTTTATCTGCTGCATTCTGGTCAGCACGTATATATTCGTTTAATGAGTTGAAATTACAATTTAAAGAAGCCAGAATGGAGCCCTTCGAAACAGTTTCAAATTGTTGGGAAAAACGTGCGCAAACTGCGATTGCCAGTATTTCTAAAGAGTCCAAATCTTCTGCAATTACGTTTATTTCAGCGTTTGTATCAAGAAGGCGTGGTAATATGCTAGCCTTGTCGTGCTGGTTCATGCGACTGAGAGTCCATTTCATGCTAGGCATTTTTTGCAATAGCGTGACGACGTCATATTGCAAGTTGTCTTCATTCGTGAGAGGCAATATAGATTGCAGGTCAACTGCACTGCTTTCTGCTGTTAATTTTAAAAGTGAAATTGCTTGAGCACCTTGCAGCTTCAGGCGATTATAAAGAAATTTGCTTTGCGATTTGCCAAAATTCATTACGCGTTCTTCTAATAAGGTCCACTCTTCGGTATTCAGAAATGCATGTAATTGCTCGGGAGCTGGTGAGTTTTCTTTATGTCCATCTGGACGATAGTAGTGCAGTAGAAGTTTGAAATAACTTGTATGAAACGCACATTCCAGAAATGCATTTAATTTACGTTCATTGTGCTCTTGGGCAAGTAGCAACCGTGCAAATTCAGAAAGACCTTCTTCGGTAACTCGAAGCTGTTCATTTATTTCGTTCGAAAACTTATCATATTGTTCGGCCAGGCGGCTACCCGCAAAATATTGACAAAGTAAAGCGGCATGTAAATCCAAGAGGAACTGGTTATTCTCTTCATATCGTACATCAGTTTTGACATGTAAGTTTTGTAGCAACTCCCTTAAGGAATAAAGCAATGACTTCCAAATTACTAGAGAAGGTTTAGACACGAGTCCGGTTATTAATTTTGAAAATGCAACCCCAACACTTTTTGACGGCCAAGCTGCTCGGAGATATGGAAAAGAATGCTCGACTTCGTTATTGCTTTCGCTGTTAATTTCTGTTGGCACATTATGAAACTCTTCGAAGATAACATGCAAATAATCTATGTCGGTGTCTAATACTGCTCTGTGGGGTTTTGATTTCTTAGCCGTGTTTTCATCCCCTCCTCTCGATTTTCGTTTCAAAGTTTTTTCCGTCTTATTATTTGTTACAATTTCAAATTTGTTTAACCATTCTTTAAGGCTTTTGAGCATGTTGAAAACTAGTTTCTCCGCTCGACTTAAACGTCTAAACATATCCATTAGGGATACAAGATAATCGCCAAATAAAATTTGTTCTTCTTGGTCCTTCTTTTCCGCGACTATCATCCATGTTGTTATCTAAATAAAAAATGTAAATTAAAATTTTAATTTTTTGCTAGAAAATCTTAATACCTGGAAGATGTCTTGCTCCAAAATAAGTGGATTCAGACGCAAAGCTGCGCACAATAGCATTAAAACTTCGCGCAAATAATCTTGTTTACCTTGTTGAATGCACTTAAAAAGTTCTTCACCCAAGTAAGTCAGTGCCGGTGGTTGATTTTCCAAATCCATTTTGAAATTTAGACTGATGTCATGTTTACGCAAAATTTCCAAAGTATAAGCACCTGCGGTTATCATCATTTTCGCTTTAAGAGAATCTTTTTGTCCGACTTTTTCGATTTCTTTTGCAAGTTCTTTGAATATGCGCTGCAACAAATGTTGAATATAACTTTCAACGCCCCGTCTGTTGACAAGAGTACATTCCAGTGTTAAAAGTCTTACAAATAGAGGCAATTGCATTATACGTTGTACCAAAGTTTCATCTTGCAATTCATCCGTCAAAAGACGTTCTAATTGTAATAGTTCATCAAAGAAGCAAAGAGAATGCGTCCGCAGCGTTAGAACCACACGAACAAGTGGCTGCAAAATATATAAGCGATAATATTTGTCATAGCGGGCAGTATCCCCGGTTCTTTTAATGTGATCTCTTAAGTGACCAAGAATACTGGAAAAGAATTTGGTTTCGTTTGCAGTATTTATAATTTTAGTTTTGGTAGAATTAATTGGTTGATTCGATGACTTCAATTTCTTTAAATATAATTCATAGCAATTAAGTAATGATGAATAAACTTGCGCATGTATTTCATAATCTGTGCGATATAAATCTTGTAAAACTTCAAAATCACACAGATGGCACAAAAGTTTTGGCCAATCGCAATTCGTTACTACTTTATTGCTTTCAGCCCATTTGTTGGCTAATTTCAAAATCATTTCAACAAATTTCTTTTTTGTATCTTGAACAATAAGGCCCGGTTGAGCGCGCATTTGTAACAGTTCCGTAAACTCCTCAAAAGGCATTTGTTCTATCGGTATCTTTACTGCTGCTGTGGATAACCAATTCAGGACTATGTCATATTTGCTTGAGAGCGTAAACTCGGCCGAATTCCAAGCTTTCAATGCAAATTTAAAATTCTCAAGAAATGATAATTCATTGCGACGCAGCCAATTCAAAAATTCTGTAAATATACACATACATATGTAATCTATATATTTAATAAATAAGCACATTTAAATTTTGTAAAATACCGTCTTCGGTCGACATTTTTACTATTTCTTTTTTTATATTGAAAAGAAATTAGACTAGACTTCTATACACAACGTAAACAAATACTACACGTGCTTGAATGAAAACATATGACAGTGTTACCCACATCAATTCTAAAGTAAGCTCTCTTTATAATGATCGGTTTTGTTTTGAAATAAGATAATTGATACATCTAAATGAATTTTTATAATTTAATTGATTCAGTTATGAAGATTTTATAGAAATCTTTCTTATATTTTAATTGAAAATAAATTAGGGTATATCTTTTAACAACGAATTATATAAAAATCATTTATCGATATACTATCGTCCTTCTCTAACGTTATTTTGATGGTTTGACATCTATTTTTGCCATTTATTAATTGTCGGAGTTTTGGCGTGACAAATATTCGAAAATGGCTTTAAAACTGAATCGTGATGATACTATTAATTTGATACGAATTTATGAACAGTATGAATGCCTTTGGAATTGCAGAAAGGAATCGTACAGAAATTCTGGTTTAAAAGAGAAAGCATGGGAAGAGATTGCAAACTACTTCGACACAGATGTACACGAGATGAAAAAAAAGATTAAGTATCTCCGCACAGCATATGTAGCCGAACTTAGAAAACTGGAGGAATGGAAAAGAAAAGCTCCCAATTCAGCTGAAATATATCAGCCTAAATTGTATTATTATAATGATTTCAACTATTTGAGTAGTACAATAGTGATGAGAAGAAGAGAGTTTATTGAAGATGACAAGGATAGCGATGATGAAATAAGTCTAAAAAAGGAAGACTCATACGATGAGGTACATTTTTTTATAAGTAGTATTAAACTTAATTTGTAATTTTTGAATAATTTACAGTTAAGTAACGATAACTGCGAACGTCTACAAGAGAGTGAAGCTGTTTGGGAAAAATGTGCTCCCGAAGATTATCTAGACGAGGAACTACAACAGCAAGAATCTAAAAAAATAAGATTGGAATCTCATCCAAGTATCAATTCGTCAACTTCTGCAAACATTTCTATATTCAGTACGAAAGATAATCAAAATAAACGTTGCTCTAACAAGCCGTTGGGAACAGATGATATGTATTTAGCTTTTGGAACTAGCATAGGTTTACAATTGAGACATCTGAAACCCGTTAATGCTGCTAAAGCTATGGCAAAAATACAGGGAATTCTTACTGAACTTGCTGTTTCAGAAGTCTAAATGTTTTTATAACTCATTTCATATAGTATTTTTTAGACGTAATATTACAAAAGTTTTGTCCAAGAAGGTCCTAGCTTAGATCCAAATAAAAAGACTCGATGATAAAAAGGAAATAATTTCCTCATTTTTTAACAGCAAGATTGATAGACTGCAAACCCTATATTTCAGATGGCTGTAGAAAGAAATGTATTTAAGCCTATAAATATAAGGAATGTGTTTATGAAAAAGTCGTTAAGACGAATATACCAAAAAAATTCCAAGTTAAATATGTGGCAAAATTTAAGTGAACAACTGAAAGTTTCGGGAGTCTTCGTAAAAAACAATTCAACTTGGGGGAAATAACGGACATTAAACCTAAACGTAAACTAAACCTTCTAGATCAAATAAATATGATGTTTTCTTTATCAACTTTATATTTAAATAAGCTACGGTATATAACATTATTTAAATACGAACAGCTCTCCAATGCGCAGGTAATTTCAGCTTACATTGCTTTGAGTTGCCTTCAAATTTGGATCATTTGATCGCGCCATTTTGGATTGGATCCATTCGTTTGCGTGCATACGTTTTATATGAACGTACATATTAGATTTTGAGCGGCATTCCTTTGAGCAGTGTGGACAAGAGTACAATTGCGCTCCCGTGTGTGTAGCCATGTGCTCCTAAAAAGTAAAAATAAAAATAAAAATAAAAAATGGTGAAATAAAATTAAAAAATAGTAACTCAAATACAAAAACTTACTTCTAGGTTTCTGCTCTCTTTAAAAGTTTTGTCGCAAAAGCTGCATTGTAAATCGTATTTTTTCTTGTGCATATAATTAATATGACCTCTTAAGGCGGTGCGTGAACGACATTTGCGTCCACAATACTTACAGTCTGCGTCGGTATTATTGTGTTTGAACTGGTGTAATCGGTGGACGTGTTTATTTTTTGACCATTCTCCGCAAATATCACATTGTACAGGTGGTTCTATAATTCCCTGATGCTCAAGCACATGGCGTTCAAAAGATGGTTTAAACTTGAATGCTTTACCACATACGTCACATATGTGCCGATGAAGATCCTCGTGTATGGCCTCTTTGTGTTTGCGCAAGCGTTGAGGTGTTGCAAAGCTATTAAATTTAATTCAGAATTACTTCAGTTAGTATTTTGAAAATTAAAAAAATATTAAACTTATTTTTAATATTGACCTTTTCGTGCATATTTCGCAGTTATATACTCTATTGTCTTCATGTTTTCGTATATGATTGTCGAGACATTTTTGCCCGCGAAATACTTTAGAACAAATATGACAGCAAACTGTTTCGTGATTAACTTCTTTTTTTGAATGAATTATTTTAATGTGGCTTGCCAAACATTTACTTGACTTCAATTGTTTCCCGCAATCTTCACATCTAGAAAAATTCGTAAAGAAGATAAGCACTTTTCTTTGCACCTTTGTTCTGTATTACTTAAATTTACTGGGGTTTGTATGCCACTGAACGTGCTCTGCTAGCAAACTTGGTTTCTGGAATGTTTTACCACAACACTTTACAAACGCTGTGCTTTTATGGATTTGTGTAAAATGTAAACGGAGATCGTTATAGGTCTCAACACATAAACCGCATATATCACAGTTCAGCAACATAAAATTTCCAATAATTTCATTATTTAGTTTCGAAGCTTCTTTCCTCAATACGTTTTTTACTGGACGGAAATCAACGTTTTTAAATTTCCGTTTGATATTCTTAACACGAGCATAACTTTTTACATTGTTTTTTGTGGGCTTTGAAATAGTTTCAATTTTTTCCTTCAAATTTATCAATGGAACATCATCTAAAACAACAACAAAAAAAAACAATATTAAATAAATACTACGAACGGAATTAATTATAACCATATATTACCTTCAATCGACTCGTTGTCATTTCTCCAATCATCTTCTGCTACTAAATTTCCACATTCCTCATCTAAATCAAATTTGATGTCTGGTTTAACATTTATACTTTCGGAAGTTGTTGCTAAGTCGAAGACGTTGCTATAGGTTTCATGTGGGGCAGATATATCTTTCAAATCCAAGAGTATTTCTTCTTGATTATCAATGTTCTCTCCCGTAACATCGATTAATACCGGTGTAACATCCTCTACTTTGTTACATTTTACGTCAAGAAACTCACTGCCCAATGAGCTCTGTTTTAAATCCACAAATATCCAAAACTTATGGAATTCTTCCAAATGATCACCGCAATCTTCACACAATGAAGTCGATATCGGATCATCTTGTGCTACCTGTAAACAATCAATCAGTAAATTGCATTCTTATGAGCTGGCACACAATTGACAATTTACCTCCAGGTGGAAGTACTTTGTTATAAGTTTAATTAATTTAGATTCCGCATGAGGAGACTCAAATAAACATATCGCATTTTCCCGGGTTAAATTTCGCAAGCACAATCGACAAATCATTCCCATAAAAGAAATAAAATTTCTTGTTAAAAATTTGTTAATAATACCACAACAAGTTACGACTACTGAAACTCCAACACAATGAAATATGTTTTGTATGTAATAAATCTTGTTTTTAAGCTTCTTCTTACTCGATGCACCTTAACATTCAGTCACAAAATAACAATATACCGTGTTCCTAATTTATAGGTTTGTTTTATAACTCCTAGTGGTTACTAGCTATCAGGAAGAACAAGAATTAGAGATACAATTGTACGTTTCTAACATTACCATACAACTTTGCACTTGCCAAGCATACTGTTACATATCTGGAAATTCTTTGTGCCAAACAGATTAGTTAACATTTCACTATACATTTCTCAAAACTACTTATTATTTGAACTCAATTATTTATTTATTTATTTTGACGTTTTACAATTGAAACGACTGGAACGGACAGATTTAAATTTTACCAAAAATAAATGTGAGAAATTAAAGTGTGAAAATTAAAGAAAATATAAAGTTTAAATGTATTTAATGAAATGAAAATGTGTATGTGCATATTAATTTTCAATTGAAAACGATTAGTAATTGATAGCAAAATCATTTTATTAAGTATTGAAAGGTCAAACGCCAACTGTAATAATTTTTAATTATTGAATTTATTTAAATACCCAAAAACTAATGTTTTGTCTGAAAATGGGTGTCACATGAATAGACTTAGTAAGATTAGACGTCTCAGTAATAATAATAGAAATAAACCGACAAAACAAGAATTTCTTTCATAAAATTGTATTCTATATATACATATGTATATAACTTTTAAGTTTATTGTAAACTGCATTTGTAAAAATTATTCAATTTATGAATTATAATAGTTATGTAGTTATAGTAGTTATGACCACTATTTTAAAAGTTTCATATAAACACTTAATTCAGTTAATCATTTTCAAACCGGTCACATAGTCTTTCAAATGTGTCGCATAATTTGTTATAGTAGCGTTATATTTTTCGTTGTTGTTTTTTTAATAAAAAATTATAAATATATATTTAAAATGGATTTAAGTTTTTAGACTTTTTCTTTCAATAATCCTTCGGCTTTAAGATTGTGGATTAGTTTAGGTAAAGTTATTGCGTGGAAGTTGTCATCCTTATAGACCGTCACATTTTCACAATGAATCGTACTGCCATTAGGTATAAGTTCTTCCAATTTCTGAACCAAATCGGCCTCACACTGTTCCGGCAGCCCTTCACAATTGTATAACGTTATTAGATATTTTGAAATATGCATTTTAAATATAAAACTTGTGGTAATGTCCAATCTTTACCTTTAATTTCACAATCGCAAGTGTAAATTGGAAAAGTAAACTGTGCTGGATAACGCCTAATATTCTTGACGTTGACCATTCCAATGTTTCCGTAGTCGAAGAATATGATGCTCGGGAAACCATCACCCACAATTTCCAGACAACGCCCACGATACCATTTACCATCAACTTTATATTTAGCAATGCAAAGTTCACCGATACTAAATATTAGAGATGTTTTTGTAGAATGTCAATATATTTTAAAGCATAAAATATTGAAAAAATATTACATACCGCGGTGTATAGCATTGATCCTTCAACGACTCGCCATAAAGCTGGAGATCACTTTGAAATTTTTCAATTTCGATGGCCCATTTCTTTGTACTACATGATATACAACCAGTACAAAGAAGAGAGTTGTCCATAACAACCAGTTCTATGTTGTCGCCTTCTGGTAATTGCTTCTGAGGTAAATGCTGTTATTTTTAACAGGAAGAATTTAGAATAAATATATACATGTATGCTTTTTGTTTAGAAAAGAAAAATATACTAACATTAACGTAATATGCTTCATCTGGATTAGTTGGCTCCATTGGTTTGCAAAGTTTGGCCACCATTTTATTGAAATTTTGATTTGTAGTTCCATCAAATAATTCAACTTCATAAACACCCTTGTCGGATAACAAATCGTTTTTTTCGTCATACTTAACTACCAAATCAATACCATCCAAATATGAATACATAAATTTACGAATTTCTTCGGTCATATACATTTCCGGTACATCTTTTAATATTACCGGCTCCACGAAACGTTGTACTTGAATGAACTGCTCGGGTGCTTCATAAAGATCCTCCAATTTTCTTGCATCCAAATTACCATAATCCATATAAACTAATTTTATGTGTTGCTCATTGTCACTATTAAGTATCATAGCACGATTATACTGTCCCGCGAAATTAGTAATAACAATCTGTCCACAAATTGGTGTTTTCGACAATTTTTTTAGCTGCTTAGCCGTACTTTGAACATCATTAATAAATTTAAAGAAGTTTAAATTATCTTCATCAGCCTTCGATCTTATAAATACTATGTTCGTTTTGCTAACGGCAGTAAGTGCAACTAAATTACCACTGCGAGGTATTTTTCTTGATTGCACCTCAATAGATTTTTCAACAACACCGGAAGAAGTTGACGTGTTCAGAGAACTTTGATTTTGTTCATTGTTTGATTCTACGTGTACTTTTTCCTCTTGAAAACACTTATTTTCCAAATTTTCATTTAAGCCTTTAAAACTGGTTTTTATACTTAAAATATATTTAAATGTAATCAATATTATATATGTATACATATGTCTATATAGTACGTACTTCTCTTTACCGCAAATTTGGCGATGCTTTGGCCAAGCCTTACGTTGGCATTCCAAACCGCAAAAATATGTTTGACACCGTGAACAAACTATATCACAAGTTCGGTTACAATTTGCACATTGTCCAATATCTTTAGGTCTCTCGATTCCTCTATTATTATGATTATTTTCGTATATTTGTCGTGACCGGTCATAGCCGCCCAAAGATTGACGTGACTTTTCTTCAATATATGTTTTAGACTGCTCAGACATCCTAAGATAAAAAGTAATATGATTAATTTAAAGCTCGATTGGAAATCCAAAAATTACGAACTCAATGAACGCTCTGCCTGTACGATATTTGTACTTGGAGATCTCCATATTATTCAATTCGTTGTAGTCTTTTAGGCCTGCTCGTTCAAGCTCATGTGCATCTTCGGTAATAAGAAAATGACGTTGTGGATCGTTACGTTGCAGAAGCGAATCTTTCGTTTCATAAGCCTTTTGATTCACAATTGGAGTGTGTCCAAAGTGTGGTCGAGGTAAATTTTTTTCAGATGATCGGTAATTTCTAAATATAAACATTTTGTTTTATGGTGTTTAATTTTTTATTTAAATAAATACCTGTGTTCAAAATCAATGACGTTCTTTTCTGTCTCTATTGGCGGCAGAGTTTCTTCAATATCTGAAAGTATAGGCTCAGTTTGCTGCTTATTTTTTTGCTTTCCTATCAGTACAGTAAAACCGTATTGATTCTCCACTAAAGCACGATAAACGGACTCCATTTCGCTGGTGGATGAAGCAAACTGTATATATATACATATATAAATATATTGCAAAAACTAAAATTTTACTTACGCCACAGTTGGAAAATCAATGAAGAAGTAATCATTCTTTGTACTATCACGAACATCGCTAACTCGACCATGACGAGTACAAATATTATAAATGGCTTTCTTAGTAATTCCAGGCGGCAAATGCTTTAGTACCAAATAAGGTGTAAATTTTGAAGTCGAACTATCATTGACATCCTTCGAATTTGGAGACCTTTGCTTGTTTCCCGCTTCAGCTTGTTGGGCTGGTTGTAAAGCAGCATCCAGATAAGCTCCAGGACCACTGCTATATTTATTAAATTTTGAATTAGTATAATCATCGCGCATTGGGTTCCATGCACCAAGTTCCTTCGGGACAACGTTATTCAAGTTGTCGTTCGACATATTTCTGAAAGTGTGTTCCAAATCAAATAATGTGTCCATCATATAATATCTTAAACTATATTAAATCATACTTCATACTCACAGTTAGCAAATGAATGTATTATCCTAAGATTAAACAAATATAAAAATGCAACTGCAGTTTCCGCTAATCTCAAAACTGAAAGAGGGATAGTATTTATCGATTATTTAAAATGTTAAAATATCAAGATCGATCACACATATTCGTGGTCTTAATAATTAAACATCATGTAAGACATTTTTTTAAAGAACCGTTATGGCGTTTTCTTAAAGCTATGACAAAGTTGTATATATATTGGAATTCTGTAAGCAGTCTCTAGTCACTATTTCAGAAATTTTGAGGTAAAGCCTCAATTTGACTCTAGTTACTATTCAATAAACAGTCTCTAGCGTTAGTCTCAAAATATTGACTCAAATTTGAGACCTGATAGTTAGCAGGTCACAAAACAAAACTAAAAAGAACTCTTGTTTGTCATTTTGAATATACTGAATAGAGATATTAATCGATTGTCATTTTTTTATATTCTGTAAAAACTCAAATACGAAAGGTTAAAAATAAATCAATTTTACATAAATTTCGTAAATATTGTGGAACAAAGTCAACATATATTTTATTTTTATTAGTAATTATGTTTTTTGTCTATGTTATGGAAAATTAAATTTAATGTTAGAGAGAAACATCAGCGCCAGAGACTGTTTAGTGAATAGTAGCTAGTCACGAATAGTAGCTAGAGACTGCTTACAGAATTCCACTATATATCTTACGCTTAATTAAAGATTTACTCTATTGTGAATTACGTGTTATAAGGCATTTTCAGCACAGCCAACTTTGCAGCTCACAATTCTAAATTATTTATTTGCGCCTTTTGAAGTTTTTTGCGCTAACGGCTAACGGCTTAGAAAAATTTAATTCTTTCACTTAATTTTGTAAAAAAGTGTCGTTCTTCTGTGTTTAGTTAGATATTACTGAGAAAGCTGAAGTTTTATGGATTGGAATTGCTAGTTATAAAATTACTACAAATAGTAACTTCGCTTTATAATGGATTTTGAGGATGCAAAAGAAAATATACAACCATTGGCGGCTGGACGCAATGCCAGTATTTTACATGCTTCTTTGCGTGTTGAGTCGCCACAAGAGTTATTGGCTCGACGGCGAGAGTTAGAACAAGCCATTCGTGAATACAGTGGTAATGATCCCCTCGAACCTTGGTATGCATATATTAGCTGGATAGAGCAAAGTTTTCCTTCGGGTGGCAAAGAATCTGGGTTAGAAGAAGTGCTAACAAAATGCTTATCTCAGTTTGAAAATGAAGAACGCTATTTCCAAGATAGACGAATGATTAAATTGTATATGAAATTCGTGAGTACTTTGGTTGTAATTTGTAATTAAATGAAAATCATACATCTTGAATAATTACTCGCAGATTGATAGTCATCAGCATCCGATGGAATGCTATCAACAGTTATTCAATGCTGGAATTGGTACAATGATTGCTGATTTCTATATTTGTTGGGCGTACCATTATGATTTATGTGGCAATACACGCAAGGCAGACGAAATATTTCGTAGAGGCATTGCATGTCGTGCACAGCCTTTCGAAGAATTACAAGAAGCACACCAACATTTTGGCTTCTCCGTTGCACAACGTTTAATGTATCAAGATGACGACGAGGTAAAAGAAAGCACAAAACGTCAGTTCGAGGAAAGACGTTTAGCTTTAACGTCTTTACGAGGTCATAGGCGTAAAGCAACTGTCGGCAGTGTACGCACGGGATCTGCAGTGAAGAGTTATGCACCGGGTACGGTACAGGTAAAATAAAATTTATTATCAATTAAATTGATTATATATAATTTTATTTATAAAATTTGCTAATTTTTATTGTAGACTGGCGCTAGTTCTTCAAAACAAGAAAACACGCGCGTACAAGTCTTTCAAGATGAAAATGTCAATCCTAATTCACAACTAACAGTAACAGTAGCTGAACAAGAAAGTGCATCTGAAGTTCCTAAATCAGTTGTTCGTTCAATTATTGATGCAGCACGAAACCAAGAAAATCTTAAAGAGCCAGGACCATGGAATAAAGCACATGATAAGAAACTGTCTGGCAAACTCTTTAGTAAAAAGGATAGGAATACTGATTTGGGTTTCAGTATTCACGAGGATACTGAGATGGAAGAGGATTATGTTAAAAAACCTATATCACCACCCATTACAGAAGAAGAAAGAAATTATGAAAAGCCTTTTAAATATCCGAAAGATTTTAAGAATAGAAATTTACCACAAAAGGAATGGATTACACCAGTAACGATCGAAAATGAGCCGGATCCTCGAACTTTCCCACAGTATAACAAATGTTTTATGTACCCACGACCAAATATAGAATTTCAGCCAGAAGAGTATCGAGCGTACCGTTGGTTTAAAAAACGTGGTATTACAAACAATTTTACAGCAAAACGAGACACTTATTGGTGCAGTTACGATGTTAATAGAAATGTAAGACAGTATCCTAATTTTGCGAAAACATCCAGGCCACAACGATTGACAGAAATAGACGCATACTTCGAACCAGAAAAAAGGAAAGGATTAATGGTGTGCTTTAATGAGTTATATAATTCTTCCGAAAAGGTGGAATACCAAGTCGAAGAGTTGATGGCAAAACGTCTGCGTCGACATGATACAATATTAATGACAGCCGATATGGATGAGACTGCATGCGGCATTAATGAACGGGCACAGAGACGCAAAAGCTTTTTTCCCTTACGCAAATCGATTATGCCAAGACCTTCTATCGTTCCCATGGAATCTAAAGAAGATATTGCTGTTGAAGACGTACTCCGTAAAGAGTCTCTGAAAATAACAAATGTACCCGAAACCTCGAATGAGTCTAACAAGCTCACCGCGCCACCATCAACAAAAACAGCACTACCGTTTGAAATTTTCGAAGATACAATTAGCACAGCAACAAGCATTTATCCAGCTGATGCTAATAATAAAGTTAGTTCAATTTGCAAAGGGCAAAATCCTTCAACAGTTAATTCAGATTTCAAGTTCAAAACACCCGCTTTACCAACAATATCCACGTCTGTTGTAGGAATAACGAAAACCGCCGTTGAAAATAAACTAGGTTTCGAAATTTATACTGAATCTTCTATGAGTGAGGGTCAACCATCCAGCACTGAAGGGGCTGTAGGGGGAGCTATATTTGATCCGGAAGAAACTTGTTCTACGCAAATATTCAACGTATTTTTAAAATCTCAGTCGGTTAGTACACCTAAGATGGCACAAAAAGTTGCACCAAGACAATTTGGGTCTATTTTGCAGAGTGTACCGAAACCACCCGAATTTTCAAAGAGCCCAGAAAGTAATCCAACACCTGAAGCCATTACAGATGAACATGTAGAACCCCTAAAAGCCGCAGTTGAATACTCTCCTTTGGCGGTGAAGCAATTGTCCACTATTTTAGAAACTTCCGAGCATGGTACCACCCAGGGTACGACTGGTGGCACAACAACAAAGTCTTCCAACAGTACGTCTGACGGTGAAGGCGAGCGTGAGATGGGAACGCGGCTATTGATGCCTGTTGCGGAATTAGAGCCAGTAGAAGAACAGTCGCGTGAATCGTCCACTATACCAGCTGAGGTAATGGTATCATTAGAAAATATTAATTTGCACGGTCAGACAATTCCAGAAGTGAAAAATAAAACAACGGTTGGCACGCATGAATTGTCCATAAATAAATCGAATGTTATCCCACAAATTGCCAATGTCGAACCAGCCACACCAGCTTATATGCGTTTACAGACGGGATCTGATGCGCCAGTTGCGTCTGCAGGGTTAGCGCCAGCATTAAATTTTTCATTATTCGAAGATGAACCCACTGAAGCGATTAAGGTTAAACAAGCTGGGAATTTTACGCGTATTGACGAACGCGAGGATACAGCGGCTGGCTATGCCATACGAAGCGTTCGTTTCCAAGAGGACAAGACTGAGACAATGCCGAAAATGCTATTGCATTCACGTTCTATTGTAAAATTTCAAGAAGATAAGACAGAAACCATACCCAAAATGCCAATCGCAACACCCGGCTTGGTACAGTTTGAGGCAGAAAAAACCGACACTATCCCGAAAATTACGCTTTCAGCACCAGTCAAAAATCTCAGTTCGAATTTGGAAGATTCTTTTGAGTTTTTTGTTCAAACCCCACCGGGTAAGAGCATATTACATCCAAGATATGAAGTTTCGGCTTTTAAGGAGTGCATGGAGGCACGGACGCCATTGTTATCATCGGCTAAACGACATTGTCATATCAATACTCCAGATGCAGGACAGCTGAAGGCGCAGGGTTCAACACAAAAACAGGTATGTAGTTTTTTTTTTTTTTTTTTTTTTTTTTTTTTTTTTATACCCTAAACAGGATAAAGGTTGCCACAAAGTTTGTAACACAGAAGGAAATGTCAGAGATATCGATCTGAAATTTTGCACACATTATTTTCTCCTCAATCA
Organism: Bactrocera zonata; assembly: GCA_037783105.1. NCBI lineage: Eukaryota > Metazoa > Arthropoda > Insecta > Diptera > Tephritidae > Bactrocera > Bactrocera zonata. Next base: position 1,756,001 of record JBAWJQ010005939.1, on the reverse strand, counting down.
TATACTTGCCATATGAATTGACTGATTCAAATCAGGTGCTTGCATGTTAAAATTTCTTATTTGACAACTTCTTCACGAAATTTAGTATACTTTATAGTTCAAGACAACTCCGAACAAATTATTCAGATCAGAACTCTGGTCAAATAATTCAAATCGGACAAATGTAGCATATAAGTAGTGATTTCCCTGCATGGATAACTTTTTTATTTCACAAGGTGTCTAAATGGAATTTGAAATTTGTATAAGACAGCACTACGATATGCGAGAAAATAGTTCAGATGGGACACCTATAGCGCACAAACTGATTGATCAAAATCGTGGTAAAGTTTGTTTTTTATTTTATCCTGTAAAAAATTTTCCTGTGTATCTTCAGAGCTGCGATTTTTTTTTTTTTTTACGAATTTATTCATATTTGTTTCTAAATGCGTTAATAATATTGACAAAATTGACTATTTGCAACAATAATTACCAAAATGTTTTTGTACACTCTAATTCATATAAAAGGCCGTCACCACAACGACGACAGTTACTGCAGCGGCTTTCAAAGGACCAGCACTATTTGAGGATGAAGTTGACAAATTAATACCTACAAAGCCCCAAGTACTGTTCTCATCGACAAAACCTTTAACTTCACAAAAAGTCATCACACAACCAACGGTGCAGAGGGCAATTGCGCGTGATTCCTTTTTGTCAGAATTTTCGTATATTGAAGAGACCCAACCACAATCTGCGGTCATTCCTTCCAAATGTGAAGGAAAAAAGAATGATGTATCTAATACTAGAACGGTGACCGAAACTGCAATTAATACAAAGGCACAAAATGTCGCTAAGTGTAGCGATTCAAATGAACAACAAGCTAAATCAGACTTGAGCGTTTCCTATTTAAATGATTTCTCCGAAATTATGGACTCACAACCTGTACAAAGTGATAACAACTGGCTCAGATCTGCTTCGAAAAATAAAGCCATCGAAACACAGAAAAAGGATCAAGGCGAATTTTGTAATTCGTTTCTAAAGGACTTCTCTGCTGTAATGGAGTCCAAACCAACAATTAAAGAAAACGAATTACTACAAAAGCAGTCTACAACAAATACAGTTGCTAAGACTGATTTGAAGCCTAAAAGTGAATCAAAGAATTTAACGCCTACAAGAAACGATGAGAATAAAGCTAAATTCGATCTTGGAAATTCTTATTTAAAAGATTTTTCTATGGTTTCCGAATCGCAACCAGTCGAAGTTCAACGGGAGCGCCAACAACCCGTGGCTACTGATAACAAACATAAAACGAACGAACAAAGCCATGAAATGGACGCTAAAAAGCTTGAAATCCCCAATTATAGTTTAAAAGATTTTTCTGTAATTATGGATTCGCAACCGGTTGTTTACGAAAGAAAGCTTGAACAGCACACATCTCTTTCCACGTTAACAACAACTAAACCACTAACTAGCAAAGTCGATATGTCACAGCATATAGAAGAAAACATTAAACCGACTTTAGGCTGTTCTTATTTAAATGATTTTTCAATTGTGCCCGAGTCACAACCCGTTGAAAACAAAATGAAAAGTAAGTTATGTTCAAATCAAACATTTGCTGATGAGGTATACCAAAATGCAAATGCCATTCCTGCAACACATACGAATGAGCTTCAACTGAAGCCGCCCACTCTTGAAAGCGCCACCAAGCGTGCACAAGAGCAATTTGAGCAACTTTATGCAGACGTAAAACCGGCTGCACCAGCACAACCGCTCATGTTTCTGAATTCCTTCATGAAAGACTTCTCCGGATTTCGCTGCCCTCCCGCCGAGCCAATAAGTAGTAAGAAAACCACTACACGCTTAACATTTCTGAACGATTCAAGAAAATTTAATGAATCTATACATTCATATCCAATTAATAACAGTCTTAGCAAAGAATCGAATAACCCTGTACAAAATTCGAATAAATTACATTTTCTTGAGAAATCGAGAGTCAGCCTAGCCCAAGCACCGCCAACTGAACGCTTGTCTACTGAAAAGTCTTTTGAGTTGAATGCAGAGACTGCTATGTTCTCCACAAATATCAGCATGATTAAGAACTCCACACTCTTGCCACAAATTGAAGGGAATGCCTTGCAGTTGCCATCACCAATAAAAGAGCAGTCGTTACACATAAAGCAGGAGAAAGATGAAACTTGCGAAATCGTTGCTGTTAGTCAACAGCAACATGATATCTTAAAAACGCCACCAAAAACGATAAACGTGTTGCCGTCAACGTTGCCAAACGTTTTGTTGCCATCAAGTTTGGCACAAGAGCATACAACAGCATCATCGACAGGTGCTGTACCGAAACAGCCATCAGCTATAAAGCCACAACGCGAAAGTAAAATTCCACAACTGACAAATCATACTCAACCACAAATCAAACAGCCAATCGAGTATATAGATATACCTGATACCAGTGATCAGGACATTGTCCAGGACGGCGATGCCGAAATGAGCATATATTTTATGCATACACCGAAAACGCCGAAAATACAACAACACATATGGACTGAAAGTTCGCCTTCGCCCAAAACACCATCACAGAATATATATGTTCATCGGGAAGTAGATCTAAATGTCACCAATCAAATTATAGATAACGTGAACGTTGATCCCCAAGTTAATCCTTTTAATGGCTATTTGCAAAGTGCCTTCTTGGAGCAAATTGAGTTCAGTAATTATATTGAAGAATTGCCAAGTTGTATGCTAGTTGGTCACGTGTCACGTCTAAATTACGGTGCTAAAATCAAGGTTAACAATGATGAATTTGATGTTTTAAAGTTAATCGGAGAGGGCGCATATGGCGCTGTATATTGGTAAGTACATCCGTTTTATTTGGAGTTTTAGTTTTTTTGTATACCCTGAACATGGTATATTAAATATGCTACGATGTTTGTAACACGCAGTGGGAAAAGTTATAGCGTGATATGATGATATGGCATATATATATATATATATATATATATATATCTTCTTCTTAATTGGCGTTGGCACCGCTTACGCGGTGCCGAGTCAACAACAGCGCGCCAGTCGTTTCTTCTTTTCGCTACGTGGCGCCAATTGGATATCCCAAGCGAAGCCAGGTCCTTCTCCACTTGGTCCTTCCAACGGAGTGGAGGTCTTCCTCTTCTTCTGCTTCCCCCGGCGGGTACAGCGTCGAATACTTTCAGAGCTGGAGTATTTTCGTCCATCCGGACAACATGACCTAGGCAGCGTAGCCACTGTCTTTTAATTCGCTGAACTATGTCAATGTCGTCGTACATCTTGTACAGCTCATCGTTCCATCGAATGCGATATTCGCCGTGGCCAATGTGCAAAGGACCGTAAATCTTTCGCAGAATATATATATATCAAATATATGTATATATATATGTAATATAATTCGCTAAATCCGTCCGTCTGTCTTCCATATCCCTTTCTCCCCAAGAAGCTGCTCATTTGTCGGATTCACCGATACCGGCCCCCTCCTGCCATACAAACTGATCGGTGAAAATCAAGTTCTTGTTCTATTTGACAAGATATATTCTTGGAATTTGTCATGAATTGTTCTCCAGGCACTATCGGACTTTTTTAATTTATAGCTGCCATACAAACAAACATCTAAAATAAAGTTCTTGCATGGAAAGCTTCTATATTTTAGAAAGTGCCTTCACGACGTTTGTTTCGATCGGACCATTATAGGATATTACTGCCATGCAAACAAACAAACTAAGAAAAGTTAACTTTTTTATGATTTTATATTTCTTTATTTTTTTCTTCTTTTTTTATAGTGGAACACATAATAAGACTGGCAAGAAGTATGCGCTCAAACAGGAACGTCCACCGAATTTTTGGGAATACTACATATGCTTGGAAGTGCATAGTCGTTTAAATTCGGAAGATTTGGTAAATGTAAACTAGAAATTAATAGTCGTTAATAGTGCCGTAGCCGTTGTAGGGTATATAGACATTTCCAAATTAATTGTGAGGTTTGTTGCCAAGCTGACAGGCTTTGAGTTGATAAAATTTTGATCTCTACTAAAAATAATTTTCACCAACCACAAACAAATAGGGAGCTTAGATCAAAATCACTTTTTGCTAGCTTGTCACTACTCCCTGAACTCTACGTAGTATAGTTTTTTTATGAACACGAAAACAATGCACTCTTTAGACAACCTGAATGTTTTGTTAAATGCCAGCCATTATGAGTAATACTACTGGCAAAACATACATGCCTCAAATAATACTTACCTCAAATGAAATATCAGCCCAGATCTGTCCCCATTCGTTAGCCAAGCTAATCCGCGCATCCTCTCAAGTATGATGTACGGGAAAGATTTTCAGCATTCAAGAAATATGCGTGAATGTTTATGCGGTTATTAAAAGTGCAATACCGTTCAAATAGAAATCTGGAAATCCCTAACTTCCTACCTCCCCTCCTTTTTTACGAAACTTCCACAACCTTTTAAATGTGTCTAAACATTAATATTTTCCCAATTTTTAGGTTTCGGCTTTTATGAGCATCGATTATGCGCTGATTGGCAATAATGCCAGTATCCTGATATCACCGTTTTCAGTTCATGGCTCGCTAATAACTGTATGCAATAAGGTGAAAAAACATACATTAAGAAATGTCGATGAGTATGTAGTGATGATATTAACTTGTGAGCTACTCAGCATCATTGATCATTTGCACGCCATTAATATTATACATGCAGACATTAAAGCTGATAATTTTATTTTAATGAAGAAGTAAGTTCAACAAACAATGCGATCGCTTGCAAGGTATGGCTACTAAAATGTTTTCTATGCTTTACACTTGCAGCTTGGATTATAACAGTACCCAGTACGCATTGCAGCTAATAGATTTTGGTGTATCAATTGATATGAAATTATTCAAATCCGGCCAAACGTTTAATTATATACACAATGAAAACGCTTTCAAGTGTGTCGAGATGCGTGAAGGGCGCCCGTGGACGTATCAACTGGACTTATATGGTTTGGCAGGTGTCATACATGTTTTACTCTTCGGTAAATTCATGGACATTGCGCAACGCCCTAATGGTATATGGATGCATAAGACACATGTGCCACGTTATATTAATCGCACATTGTGGGATACAATATTTCAGTCATTACTGAATGTGCGCGACTGTGAAACGATGCCGAATTTGCAAAATTTGCGCGCACTTATTAAAGAAGAAATAGCTGCGAGGGAGAAATTCGTTATGAGGAAAATTGCAGAGTTTAATTCGGCTTTAAGTGCTTGAAAGTATAGAAATTGGTTTATTTGTTCACAGCAATCATATTGTAACTATTTTTGTATCACAATCAATAAATTTATTTTACTATATGCACGTTTTTACGCTGAAATTTTCACATTTCTTCAGCATAGCTGCCAATGAGTTTGAGGAATTCAACTGTTTCTGGTGAGCTTGATTGCGTGTGCTTAATATTTTCTTTTCGGCAGCGCACATTAAACGGTCCTTAATATAGCGGTCCATTTCAAAGTCGGCCTCTTGAGGTACAATTTCATCTGGATTTTTAGTGGATGCTGAATCGAGCGCTTTAATGATAAGACTGAGCAAAGCATGTGCCAACTTGTGGCATACTTCGTATTCCATTGCTTCGGGTGTGGTGTAATAAATCGCATTCTGATTGGTAGGTTGTACACCGATCGCCAGTAGAATGTTGCAGAATATGCCACGTTGCATGCGTGAATATGGCTCAACCAATTGTGGCGGTATTTGCATTGTGGTTGCCAGTTTCGCTATGAAGTTCGAAAACTTCTTAATCAAGACATTGAGATACTGCGTGCGACACTGACGCTCCAGTTTGGTGAGCATCTCATAGTAAAGTTCTTGTTTGCGTTTGTAAAGATCTTCACGTTTACGTTCTTTGCTTTTTTGACTCTTTATAATTTGTTCTAATTGTCTAAAAGTGAAAAACACGTATTTAATAAAAACTTTAAACTATTTTATAAAATATTTAAGTTGGTTGAAAAAACAAGAAAAAACGTTGACGGTATTTGCACCAAACTATAATACCCTTCACAAATAATAAAGTTTATGTATCAATAAATTCTTCGCAGATTGTTGAGTTGTCTATTTCCTGAAGGTGTCTTGTCAAATAAAAAAGCGTACGTACTAAAACTTGATTTGGTCGGTCAGTTTGTACGGCATCTACAAAATGCTTCCGATAAACGAGCAACTTCTTGAATAGAAAGGCACGTGTGCAAAATTTCAGATCGTTATTTCAAAAGCTGAGGGTCCGTAACGTTTCATTCTGGGTGTTACAAACTTCATGGGAAACTTTTTATACCCTGAACAGGGTCTACATATTTTTAATTACTATTGCTTTGATTACTATTATGCATGTTCTTCGTTCCACTTACTCAGTTGATATGGCATTATATTTGCGAGCGAGTCTTTTGACACGCTGACGTCGTTCTTTAGGCGTTAAAACTTTGCCATGCTCAAGATAACTGTCGACAATGATGCGTTTTTGTGGACCTGCTATTTGATCGGTACGTGGTCTAACGCATGGTGGCGGCGCTGGCTTATACGCCATGCGTGCCACATAATTTTTTAGCTTTTCCATATTCTTCAGTTCCTTTTTTTTGTCCTCCAATATTATCTCCTCTTCTTCAGGTTCAATGGTAGATGAAGAAGGCAACGGCGCATCCCAATCATCGATTCCTTCGGAAGCCATTTCAATGTTTTTGTTTTTACTATTAATTTAGCCTTATTTTAAAAAGTTTAAGACGCCAAAATATTAAAACATAAAATTTTAAAAATGTAATGAATTATACAAAATTTTTTAACACAGTTTATATTTACACAAACTTTACCAATAGTCAAAATATGTTTAAAAAATCGACAATTCATTTAAATTTTATGCACAGCCAACTTTCAGGTACTTCAAAAAATTCGGCAGGATTTGGGGTGTAGCTTTGTTTATATGGTACATGCCAAGTATCCTGTATTTTGTGTGTGCAAAGCAGGTGACGTGTTGGTTCCTGCGTAAAGACAGAATAAATTAAAAATAATAAATCTCCTAAACAAGTTTGAAGGAAAAGTTTGCGGCTGAGGTCAAATTTGAGTTAAAAAATGTTCAATCACGTACAGCTATTTTTGTCATTTTAATAAAATGTAGTAGTTTGTTCTATGTACCACGTGACTACACCACAACAGAAAAAATTCTATATCTTAGGTAAATTTTCCTATAATTTTCGGTTTTAGCAATCCAAAATTAGCAAGAAACAGCCTCAAACTTCACAGTTGCAAAATGTCTGTAAACTAGTGTAATTGATAATTGAAAAGTTTATTTAAAAATACACTACCTTTACAATTATCCTTCCATTGTCCGTTTGCGTAATTAACGAGTACTGATGTATCTGTTGCCAGTGCCGAAATATAGCACGCAACTCGTTTCCCAACAAAAATGCATGTGAACGCATCAAATCACGTGAGAAGAAGTCAGTTGATTGACCACTTTTCAATGTGGCATACAGCAGAAAAGGATCATCTTGCGAACTGAAATTGAAATATAATTATTTGAAATGATTATAAAAATAAAACCACTTACAGATTATTTGTCAAGAACATACTAGCATTTTTCCGTATATAAAACATGGAATCTTTTGGCCAGCTATTCATATGCTTGCGTCCAAGAACAAGTACGTGTTTGCCTTGTGTTTTGAAATGCTTCACTACATTTGCAAGCTAAATATGGAAATAGGAAAATATTCAAAATTATTACACATAAAAGAGAACATACCAATGAAGCCAGCGTTTTGGGCGATTTTTTAGCGCCCATAGAGTAAGCCACATTAAGACCGTCAATAACGCAATCATATGGAGCCGTTTTATTAACATAACGCTTGAATTGCTCCACCTCCTCTGGCGTTGATTTCTGAAATACATCGTTACGTATGAGTACCTTATTCAAAAAGGAGTTACTCAATTTAGCAAATTCTGCGTCACTTATAGTAACAGTCCGCATCTGCAATTTGCATTGTACACATTTTCCATGTGCGTCTGTTAGAGATGACTGGACATTATGTAAATTATTATTTAGTATTTCGGTTATAAATTCTGCTACATTTGCTGTTATAATCAATTCATATTTTTCCCAAAATGCAAATAATGTTTCTAAATTGCACTGTAGAGTAAGTGGTTGGCGCGCTATGTACCGTAAATATGCTTTATAAGTTTCGCATTTAGGTTCTTTGCCCTGTGCCACGGTTTCATCGAGCAAGTTCCAACCAATGTTTAACTCGCCTTCAGTAAAAGCTTTTACTGTGAGTTCTGTATAAGCGCCGATACTTGGTGTACTGGTGAGTTTTGTCATAGTTAGCAGTTCTATACCCGTGCGCCATTCTTTTGTACATACCAAACCATATATTAAATTCTCACATGTCGTGGCGTCTAGAATTTCATGACGTTCACGTAATTTAGCATATAAATCAAAAATATCCTGTTGTTCTTCTGGCGTAAGTGAAGCATCGTTTCCACCTTTTTTATGGTAACTTGTGTTGTAAATACGCAATAAACGTCCAATTGATGCTAAGTTAGGTTCGAACCCACATTCGCGTAAATAACGCACATAATTCTTAGCCAGAGGAAGTTGTTCCACGCTGCCACATAATCCAAGTATTATAGCATCAACATTACTATTACTAATGTGTTTGTAATTAGAAATCAAATTATTTCGCAAATCTTGCCACTCATTGTCGCTTAACTCAGTTCTTTTCTCAAATAATTCTTTTTTTATGGTTAACAAACGCTCCGTATGTGGTACATTAAGCTGTGAGCGTTTGTAAGTGCTGGACTTCCTTGTTAATGAGTTTAGTAATTGAAGAGACGAGAAGAACGGATGTAGCTTTTTACTTTGGCGAAATATATTTAAACATAACATTTTATTCAAATGTTAGTTGGATTGGTGGGGCAAAACGAATAAACAGAATGTAATATGCATTTATCAGCTGATCTGCAAAGGATGGTAACAACCCATCAGGAAAAAGTTAAACTAATTACCAAACGAATTGTTAAAGTACTAGAGCTTGAACCTTTTGAATTGGGTTGTGTGATTTCATATTTTCAATGACTTCAAAATTATTTCAGTTTTATACAGTTTACTGAAAAAAAATTTAAAAATCATTGTCTCAATTATGCGAAGGGTTACAGAAATGTCGCCTCGTATATTGTAAAATGGAAAGCACATCTCTAGTAATACGAACAGCTGGGCATGCTTTTTGACTATGACTATTATTTTGTTTTTGGTTTCTTATTGTTAAACAACATTATTCTCTTCATAAATAATTAGAATATGATTTAATTAAATATTGTTTGAACATTTGATTTAGGGCGCCCAAGAATACCGATTTAGCCGCTATAATGTTTGAAGAGAACTTAATAAACGCTGTGCGGAAATATCCATGTTTGTATGATAAAAACAACAAAACTTCGGACAAAACTCAACAAATTATTAAAAGATGTTGGAACAATGTTTCAGCTGAAACAGGTGAGCCCGGTAAGTTAACGTTTCTTAAATATGTAACTTTGAGCGCACACTAGTTAACTTATATTTTAATTGCATAGTTGAAAGGTGTCAATCCCGCTGGAGATCACTTCGTGATCGTTTTGTAAGAGAAAATAAAAACTATGTTGAACGGAATCAACACAGTATGTGGAAATTTATGGAGAGTTTAGAGTTTCTTAGGGATTTCATTGATACACGGTTAGTATTTATTATTAATCATAACAGTTTTCAGGAGCATATTATTCCAGACGAAAAAAATTTAAATCATCTTTGGAACAAAACTCCCAGGACATATTACAAACAAAGAATGAAGAAAATCACGATGAGAGTTTGTGCAGCAACAGCAACAATGATTTTGATGAGGAAATTTCCAATTATTCTCTAAAAAGATCATGTGAAGAGAGTTTAGATTTCGAACTTGAAGATTTTACAGCTGTTGAGGTTCAAACTCAGCCGAATTTACCACATATTGAAGCTCTGATTGAAACGCCAATTAATGAACCAACCATCAGTCAATCTTTCAAAAACTCAATACGCTCAAGAACTCGTACAAGAGACGCTGAAGCAAAGTTTGATATGTTGGTTGGTACTCTAAATGAGTACATTAAATGTAGTATTAATGACAGAAAGAAAAGGAAACATGAAGATTTTTTTGGATTATTAAACACCTATCTTTCGAAATTACCAGAGAGAGAACAAGATAATATTAAGGCTGATATTTTAATTATGGTTTTAAGTAAAACGAGACAAACGTAACCGCTTTGTGAGTTTTTCTGTACAAATAGATATTCAATTAAGTTCCATGTTAGTCTGTATTATAGCTTCTGAAGATTAAACTTATATCTGACATTTTTAATGTCATAGTACTCGCTATTTCGAAATATAACGTAGGGAGAAACGTTATTAAAAAAAGAAATAAAAAATATGTCCCTAAAGCTTCTTGAAGTCTTTTTTTTATTGGGAGCTCCTGAAAAATCTTTATAGTATTGGAACACAGGTAATAAATAAAACTTTAAACGTAACATAGACCTTTTTACCGTCTTTACAGAAATATTTATTTTCGAAAAATAATCCTTAAGACTTTTATATAGCTAAATAACAACAAAAAGATTGTCCTGTAACTGTACACTCTGCTACCCTTATGTATTCATAAAACCATACATATTTACAATAATTTAAACAAATCAATATAGTCATATTGCACTAACATAGATAACATTAAATCGGTTCATTAAAATCATTTATGGCAAAAGAAATCCCAAGCTGTTAAGAATTCACCATAAAAGCTTGCTTTCGAACTAATTCTCTGAATGTACCAGCTTCACTTGTTATCAGCTCTTCGTAGCGTCCTTGCTCTACTACACTGCCATTTTCTAAAACTGCTATTTTATCAGCGTTGCGTATAGTGCTTAACCTATGCGCAATTGTAAGGACTGTTCGTCCTTTGGATACTTGCTCAATGGCGTTTTGAACTAATTCTTCTGATACAGAATCAAGAGCGCTAGTTGCTTCGTCCAATATCAATATCGCTGGATTCTGTATAGAATATTTATTTTATGAATTTTCTCAAGACGTATTGTACAATTATATTACCTTTAAAAGCGCTCTTGCTATCGCTACACGTTGTCTTTGACCGCCACTTAGCATCATTCCCCGTTGCCCAACAAGCGTATTCAGACCATTCGGTAGTTGTAAGGCGAATTCGTCAACATGCGCTTTACGAATGGCATCTGCAAATGCTTCTTCGTTCACTTTCGTGCCGGGATTAAGGCCGTACAGTATATTATCACGTATTGTTCCAGAAAACAAAGTTGGTTCCTACAATTTTAGTTCAAGCTAAACACCTTTAAATCTGATTAGTTAACACACTTACCTGATTTACTGCACCAATATGACTACGTAGCCAAATTGGATTTAATTCTTTTAGATCAATACCATCTAAAAGTACTCGCCCTTGTAACGGATCATATAGACGCAACAACAATGTAGATATAGTAGTTTTCCCTGAACCACTACGCCCCACCACAGCAGTTGTCTCGCCTGGCAGGAGCGTGAGATTGAAGTTGTTCAAAATGATGCTCTCCACACGAGATGGAAAACTGAATAACACATTCTCAAACTTAATTTCTCCACGCGGAGGAATTTTCGGTACGAAACCTGTATGTAATGGGATTAAATATTGACGATCAAGTATTTCCCAGACACGCTGGGCTGCCCCTACACCTTTGTTTAACTCCGTGTAGAAATTGGAGAGCCCGTTAATGGATATGGCAGAATAGCCAGCATACAGTATGAAAGACGTTAGTGCGCCAATGCTGAGTGCATCACTAATAACTAGTGTGCCACCATAATATAGTACTGAAATTATTATCACGTTACCGGAGAAACCAGTCTGTAAGAAATATTTAAATGTGTATATATATTTTGATAAACTATTTTTTCCCGTATTACCAAACCAAAGAATAGGGATCGTGCTTGTACTTCCTTATAACCAAGTTTTAAAGCATCAGTAAGTAGCATTTCATATGATTTGCTCTCTTCCTGCTCTTTGCAAAATCCTTTTACTGTCTTTATGTTGCCTAGACGCTCTTCCACAGATTTTGATATATTAGCAAATTTGTCCAAAAGATTACGTGTAATGTTGCGAACATAACGTCCGTATACAATAGCCATACCAGCGACGCATGGTACAACACATGTGCTAACTAGGGCCAGACTGGGTGATGTATATATCTACTCATTTGAAAATAAAATGAATATCGACAAACTTGACTGACATATTTGTACGTACCATCATAGATGTGCCCGCTACAATCATGACAGTAGAACGCAAGCCATCCGATAAATTTTGACTTAATGAGTTGCCTATCATATATGTATCATTAACTAAACGATTCAGCAGTTCTCCGGTCCCTTTTGTGTCAAACCATCCCGTTTCTTGTAAAAGCATGCGCCGATACACTCTGGAGCGCAAATCTTTCACAATGCGTAAAGCTTTAGCGGATAACAAATTTTAATTAAATGAGAAATATAAATAAATATAATCATAGAGGCTTACAAGCACTATTGAAGAGGTAAACTCGGAAATAGTTGGTTAAACCACCGAGCACGAAGATGCCTAATAGAATTATGGAAAATTCTTTCAGTTTCTCCATGGTCTTTGCATGCGTTCCTTCTTTATCAAAAATCATGTCTAATATCTTTCCCAATGCGAATGGTACACTCATTGTTATAGCCGAAGAAATCACCAAACAACCCATTGCCGCTAAAAAGATTCAAATATTTACAACCCTTGTTACATTTCATAAGAACTTTTATTGCAAATGTTGACATACCAATAAGTACCAATTTTTCTGACTTCGCTAAACCTATAAGTCGTATTACATCCTTTCTATGTAATTTAACTTTCGTGACTTTCTCAGCTTGCTGTGCATTATTGCTTACATTACCACGAAATCGCGCTATTCGCAGACACACATTACCGCGCACAGTGGGCACAAATATTTGTTTTTGTATTGAACGTAAGCCATGCACTGTGATAAAGCCTCTGCTAATGGTTGTTGGTCTTAAGGTCACGAACGGTCGGTGGATACCACTGTGACTTGTAAGGCGTGAAAGCGCGCCTTTTAAATAGGCACAGCGTATTATCATTTTATTAAATATTTACTTTAATTTAAAAAAATATAAATTTGTGCGCGGTATACATAACAACGTACGAAAAACACATCTCACGACTAAAACAGCTGTTTGAAAAATACCAAGATTGCCAAAAGTAAGTATTTGTGTGCTTTTTATCGATAAGAATAAATCGATAATAATAATTTGGTTAATTATCTACCTAGCTGTGTCGGTCCCTGGTTCATATTTGGTGTAGATGTATAATTTTCTGTGCTTGACAAAAAAATTCATTGGTCCACGATGCTATGGATGAAAGGTGGAGCTTTTTTTTTTGAATTATTATGCAGGTTGGAGAATTATTTTGAGTTGCAACAAGAACAATTTAAACTCTAAACTTTTAAGATAAAATATATTTAAAATCCTAAAAACAACCAGACGATATACTTTAAAGAAAACACAGTATATATAATTTAGTAAAGACTATTGCTCCTCTTTCCGTATACACATGTACATATTATATGTATAGTATGTACGGCTAGCTCGACAGAAAATCGAGAATATATGGGGCTATCCGCAGATACGAAAATTTTCCAAAATTTCATTCGTAAGTTAAATTTAAAATGGTTTTGGCCGGGAAATATGGAAAATACGACTATGAAGTTATGACTGTTAGGCTAATATGTCTACGACTTCGAAGTTATGGCTCTCAACCGTGACGTGGGAGCCAAGTCGAGAGCGCGACGACTGTATGTTCGATTACAGGAGATATTTCGTCTTGCGCTCGTTCACTACCAGACCCATTTTCTTTGCTTCTTTGTCCAACCGGGAGAAAGAAGAACTAAAGAATAGAGGGCGGTTGTTATGTTATGTTTAAGTGTTCCCTCAATAATTTCAGTATAAAATAAAATATATAAATATTATTTTTGTTATACATTTTAACTTTATTTTTAATGATCTCATTTTATGCATCATTACTTAAATATTATATGTGTATATGGGGAAGTCGATTATAAATATGTAATTATGTGTATATAATTATTTGAGTTTTATATTCTTAAGCTATTATACTATAAATACAACATAATATTATATTACGAAAAAAATTTAAACATACTTCATATACATAATTTTATATAAGGTAAATATTGAAAATGGCTTGGGTTATACGTGGGTATATATGTATGTATGTGTATATGTATGTATGTACTGGAAAAATCTTTCCAGTAACGTAAAGTAATGCTTATAAATATTATTCTTCTTGCAGGTTCCGTATAGGTCATTTATTCATTAGCTTAACTTATGATTACACATATGTATGTATGGTATATACAAGTCTAAATTAATATATGAGCGGTATTGTTGTTACTTTTGTAGTTTTGAACATCAGCTGTAAATTTCGAATGTTGCGCAGTTTAGAAAATATAACATTTACATATTACACAAAAGTTCCGCGTTTGCTTACGCTTTACAATGCGCTGCAAGAAGAATTTTTCTTTGATATCTCATACCTCAACTTAGCTTAAAGTAGTCTCCTGTGTTTCAGAATTTTTAATCAACGTAATATAATTTATATAATGACTCTCTTGGTTTGCCTGACTTTTGATTATTCACAGCGGTAAATGTCACATTCATTTTGGAGCACTTCGAGAATTCGGTATACCTTTAGTTACTAATTCTGTTACAAAACTTTTAAAATTTGTTATTCGAAGAGCATTTGTCTGGTTTTTAAGGGTTTCATATTACTTACTTACATATTTTGTTAATATGTGTACACTCTTTTATAATTCAATATTACTTTAAAAAGTTGTAAATTATACTGGGCTCCATTTTTGCGTTTAAGTTTCTTTTTCTTTTTCTTTTTCTTTTTCTTTTTCATTTTGATTTTTAAAATTTTTCTCTTTTTCTTCCACTTTCTCTTTCCTTTTCAGTTTTTATTTTTAATTTATTTTTTTTAATTTATTATTTAGTTTCTACTTTTTATATTTAGAGATTTTTAATTTCTTGTAGATTGTCTCAAATTTGGCATCTGACATTTTAAAATAATAATGTAAAGTAGAATATAGGAATGTCGGATATATAAATCACTGAAAGGTACCCCGAATTTCAAAAATGTAACGTAAAACGTGGGACAACAGAACTGAAAAAAGAAAGTTGTAAATTTTTTTCTCTAATTTTTCAAAGCGTACGGCCTTTTCTTTTCTGCTCAATAAACTGCTATTAAATGTCATATTAATGAACATTGGATTTTCCACTACCGGCGCATATACCAAACCGAAATCTACGCTTATTTTATTATATTTACTATATATGGTGTAATCTGCTAAGGGTAAGTAACTTGCAAACACAGCTCAAAATTGTTTGAGCGCTGTTTTCCCGCTATAGTTTTCCAAAGAGACCAGCATTTAGACTTTAGTTTCATTTTACTCTTTAGATGTCTGGCTATGACCTGAAGCAGAAGCAGAAGCAGAAATATTCATTATTATTTAAAAAAGTTATAAACAATTAAAAGTGAAAAAAGGGTTAAAAAATTCAAAAGTCCGCCATTTTGTTTTTCATTGAAAATATTTCATTCTGGTTCAGGCCATAGCTAATTCGATACAGAACATGAAACCGTTTTGTTTTTTGCTTTCAGATAATTCTTTTCCAAGAAATGATGTCATACATCCACGAATCGGATGAGTTTCAGCAGCCATTTTCAGGACCGCCATTTTGAAAAAAAAAAAAATAAAAAAAATGTTTTCAAGTAATTTAATATATGTACTTACATATGTAAAAAAAATTGATTACTCAACATGTTTCGTAATAAAAATAAAATTTATTGTAAAAAAATACGTTTTTTAGAGGAACCTGGCCTTCAGCCGTAAGTTGCACTACTCGTGAGCTTGCTGGGCGGTTACTCAAGCAAATAGCTCTGGAATGTTTAAAATGCTTCAAATGAAGAACATACAAACTGTTTAAATTAAAATAATAAAAGCGGCAATAATAATCAGTTATAGCAATAATAATAAAATATAATAAAATGTAAAATAATAATAAAACATAAGAAATAATAATAAATAATAGATTTATTTGTCACTACTTCTGCGCTTTATTTCTTTTAGATGATTAATTTTGCTTTAAGGAGTTATTATATACAGTTAGAATTTTCAAAAAATCTATTTTTTTGTTTTATTTTCTTAGTGTTATTAAGAATACACACAGAAAGTTCAGGTGAATGCTTTCGAAAGTGATTTTTTTCAGAAATCAAGCAATTTTATTTTGCTTATTCTTTCGATTTGCTTTAAGATTTAACATTACTTTAACGAAATCTGTTTCTCATTTCATAGGATCCAGTTCAGAGATATAGTGGTCACCGCAAACGTTTTTTTTTGAGAGGGGCTGCCGGAGATCAGCTGTAGTTCCTTTCTAAAAAAATATTTTTACTAATACTGAGACTTAAAATACAGTTAAAAACTACCATAATATGTGTACAAATTTTTGTTTCAATATTTTTAAAAAGTTTGCTCAGAAATTTTTTTGAAAAAATCGCTTTTTTTGGCCTTCTAACTGTATATAATACCTCAATTTCATAAAATAATCTGAAATAAATTTTTTTAATTGAAAAAATAAATAAAATGTGTTTAAATTAGTTTGAAATATGTAAGTATATTTATCGTGTTGTTTCTTTATACAAATCTTATGAATATTTACACAATATAGGGTGTAGTTTTAAGCATTTAAACACTTTACATATAAAATAGGATATTTGGGTACACTTTCATTTACAAATTAGCAACTAGTATGGTAACTCTTAAAGTATGTATAATTGTTATATAATTAGTTTTTGCGCATTAATTTTGTTTTTTACTTTTTGGTTTAATTTTTTTTAACATTTTAGTTAAGCCAATTTAAAATTAATGATTTTTTTTTTTTACTTTTTAATGCCGATTTATGGTGAACGTTTTTTCTATTTTCATTAATGCTGTTAAGCATTTTTTAAGTTTATTTCGACATTAATTCAAATTAAAAATTACATATTTCGAATACATTAAAATAATTATTTATATTGTTTATTCATAAATTTGTCTTACAATTGTCCGCTTCCTCAATATTTTTTCGGTTTTGATTTGTAAACGCAATTGTTCAGTGTTCGTTAAGTGTACAAAATTAATTCAAATTTTTACATTAAGTGTCATTAGTCAGTAGTCTCGCTTAATACATAACTAGCTACATACATTTATATAGTAAGCTTATACTACGTTTACAACACACATATGTATGTATATTTTGGTGTGTGTACTTTCGCTTACAACTAACTTATCGCAATACTGTTTAGTATAGTCGTAAATACAAACATATATATAACTACATATGTGTATGTGTTTGTATGATTAAACACAATGAGTGTGATTAGTGAGCAATGGTGCATAATGATTTGCTTTCAATTACAACTAATTAAAATTAATCCGCGCCTTAATGAAATATCATATTGGTTTTTGCTCTACTGCGCATGCTTAGCTGACTTTAGGCTTTTGATTTTGTGGCAATAACCGAAAAGTTTCCCAGACAGCTTTTGCGCACTGCTTTACTGCTTTGCTTCATAAATTTTGAGATTATTTCAAAATAATCCTGCTTTATGCGTTAAGAGCGCTTAAGCGTCTTTAAATTTGACACCATATCTAATAGGTCGTTGTGGGCCAAGCGATTTTGGCGTCAATGCGTTTGTACGCCAACATGCAGTGCTTGCCCTTTGATGCGAAGCGCACATCCTGTGGGCATTCGGCGTCATTCAATAGCGTTTCCTCGCCATCGACGAGCTTGAAGAGCGCATAGTCTTGTGGATTGGTGATGCGCGCCTTGTGTGCAATGATTCGGCAGACGTCGCGCGTAGTAGTGTGCGGGCGCACGGGCAGTGTACGCGTTTGCAATGAACCGTTGCATTCGTCGGGTATGATAACGCGCAGCACCGATGAGCAGGCTGGCAGCGAGGAAGAGCGCCACTGCAAAGAAGAGGAAAAAATATTATCTAACTATTTAAAACTAGTTTAGTGCGTAGTGCAATACTTACATCCAGCGAGCCCGTGCCGTTTTCGCTCTCCGAAGCCATGAAGCTTTTGAGCACATGCACAGCGCTGCAGAGTGCAGTCAAGTAGTAGCCCGCCTCGCCACTCAGCAATGTCGGCTGCAGTAGGCCCCACATGAATTCAGCCTCTATCTCGGCGCCTACGAAGCCACACTTGGCCACCACATATACCAGCACGGGTAGGAAGTCGTCGGCGCCTAACTGCTGGCCACGTGGACAGCCCGTGGCCTCAAATATTGTTGAAATGATGCACAGAAATAGATCTAGCTTTTCCAGCGGCAGTTCGGCCTCTTGCAGGCGTTGCAATAATGCCGAAATTGCTTGCAATGATGTGGGTGATGGCGGCGTAACTGTGGCGCGTATGCCAAAATCAGCAGGACTGCGTCCGCAGGCGTATTTAACATTTTGTGCCAATAGTTGTATGTCTTCCGAGCGTTTATAGTAGTCCACAAACATGCCGTAGAGATGTTCGCGCAGTGGCAGCACAACCAATTCGTGCATAACAGTCTCGAGTATGGCGTCCAAATTGAGAAACTCGTCCGCTTTTAGACGCGAACGCGCCGCTTCGATTTCCTGATGGAATTTACCCTCGCCATGTTTCACGAGATAGTTCTTCATGCCGTTCATGAACTGACGCATGTTGCGCATAACGACCTGTGGCGCCGCTTCGCGTGACTCCTTGGTGCAGGAGATAAAGTTTTCGATATTGCGCGCAAATGTGGAGCATGGATCTTGTGCGAGTTGTAGTGTGCAAGCGCGCACCAGTTCGCCGGGACCGCCATTGGGCGCGTTCAGCTTGTTGCGTGGGTGACCTGCGTATGATAAGACCGGTTAGATATGAGATAAACAAGGAAACCAAATTTAAAATTGGAAAAATCAAGAGTACAATGCAAAATTTTATAAGGTGTATAATTAAGTGTTTGTGGACTGAGCTCTTTTTGATTAAATTTCTATACAAAATAGTTTTAAAAATCAGTAAATATTTTACAATTTGCGATATTTGAATAAGACTTACTTTTACTCTTTCAAATAGCGCCTATTTCTTAAATTATCTAACAGGTATTTCAGACAGTCACTTAATTGAGTCAATTATCAAATTACCCACACCTTCCACAAAGGTTCTACATTTTCTATAGTTGTTAGTCGAACTCACCACATAATAAACACCACAGCCACAATAAGAAACGTTTAAGCACCTCAAAGCAGCTAATGTACACTGTTTCTTCATCTAAAGGTTTGCATAGTTTTCGATACCGTTTGTATAAGCGCTTATTTTGGGTCACTGTCAAACCGAATCCCCTCGTCTCTGTTATATGATTCGTGCTTAACAAGATGTTTCCACAATCATCGAGTCGGAAAAACTGCTTAATATCGTAGTGATCATGGTTGATTCGGCTCGTTGGATGACAAAGATCACCTGAATTTGTAATGAGATCAGCTTCAGAGGAACGTGGTGTACTATCCCGATCGGGACATTTGCCAATAGCGCCCATTATAGAGCTAGCTAAGGCTTCAGTCTTAAGTTGATTGCGATTAATGGCACAGTCTTTAATTACCTGATTTGCGCAGGCGTTTCGTATTGGTGTTTCCTCAACACCATTGATGCTCATTTGCAGCGATGATAAACTCGAAGTTATTGTGCTACACGAAGTCTTATATGCAGCTTCGCTAATTTTTCGTTTACATTTCATATGATTTGTTGTATGTGATTCATGTTCTGGCGGTACCAAACCAAGTTGTATTTTCTCTTTAAATAGCATATCACAGAAACGTGTTTTCCTTTTTCTCTTACGAAGCGCGCGTGCTGCGTTGAGCTCTCGCTTTCCGCAGCTCGTATCTTCTGGCTCCTCAGGAGTTGTTATCACATTCTTTTGACATGTCGTCACCGACTGAGTTCTTTGCTGCAATAACTCATCTTCGAAATCAGCCGAGAAGAAGTTTGTTATGTTTGCCGGATTTGGTACGATTTCCCATTCCGACATAAGTTCCAGAAACTCGGCTTCCTCCTTGTAGTTGCGCACATGTTCAGGATCATGAAAGAACTCCTCAGGATCCAATATTTCCATATGTCTACTATACAAGGAACTTGAAGGTTTGATAACTTCGTCATTGGAGTTGGCATTACTATGTTCTGTCGTTTTTTTAATGCGTTTGTGGCGCTGTTCACGCGCTTGCTCATTATGCGGGTTCACGGCTTTTTCGCATGACAACTTTTTGAACCAATTCATGGTGTATATTATAAAGATTTTTTCCAGCAAAAACGAATTGTCGAAAACGAAAGTTTCTCATCGGCACACACGGAGCAGTGGTGCACGTACGGTACAAACCGAATAACACAGCCGAAACTAAACGACTGAATGGCTGTACCAAGCACTTTTCGTGTGAATCAAACGCTATTTCTGAAATCTGTTTTCAATTTATACAATTTTTTGTATTCACAAAAACAGCTGCGCTATTATAAACTCAATTTAGCGAAAAATCGTTTTCGTGTCGACCGCACTCATACAAGCCGATCACAATGTCAAGCGTGATCGTATGAATTATTAAACGCCAACCCGTCACTTTAAGTGCTTTTGTTGCTCACACGACGAACGCAAAATGATTACTGTTGCATGCCACATTGTGCAGCGATTTTATAATTAAAATAATTGCGAATAGATTCTACTGAGCCTTGTCGCCGCAGCACAAACACGCTCGCTGCTCTCGGCATTCTCCACAAGAATTATGTGCTCGCTACCTGGTCACGCGTGTGGTGAGAGTAATGCTGGTACGAAAGTACTTATCTGCTCCGATCCCACAGCTTGCTGAGAGTAAGTACATAGATTGTGTCTCTGTTTACATACAGCGGAAGCGGACAAAATGGAGTGAACAGCTGTAGCTAGGTAGTGAGTCCCGTGCAAAGCCGTTTCCTTCTTTATAGACGCGTGGTGGTGATTTTGCAAACCATTTCAACACAGGGGAAAATCCTTTGGAAAATCAAGCAGCGACAAAAGCCAAACTACCTTAGATCTTTTGCAATTTTGGTACAGTTGAGTAGGCAGCGCTATTGCGCAGCACGCAGGGATTACCGAGGTATTTAGTTTTGTATGTATATCTTTTTTTGGAGTTTGACCAGCTTAATTATACCGCGAAAACATGTCTCGACTAAACTCTATTTCATTTAAGTTCGCTATACAAACTGCATAAACATAATTTTATCCAACTTAAGAAATCTCAATCTATAACTCGTACCAGCCTTCAGGATACATATGTATGTATCTACATTTTAGCGATAAGAGGGTTTTGTCGGCATACGCACTTGAAGTTATAATCTATATGTATGTATGTATGTATATTAATTTATTATTAGGGTGCTCGTAATGTCCGATATGCCATATTTTTAAGTAATCAGTTGATCGAACTGGAACTTTAGTTTAAAACTCGTGTGTCTAGATTATTGAAGGAAGTTTACATTTATGTTGAGGAAAAACAAATAGTGAAAATCAATTCTCGTAGAAATTGTTCTTATGCAACTTCAGCTGACGAGGCCGTGGTGCTTTTTATTTTAACATACTTTTTCCAAACTGTCGATATTTCTTTTTATCAAGAAATTCTGTTCAAAATGCATTAAGTTTTTGAAGTATTGAACGGACCACAGTGGCGTTCCTTTTAGTTTCCCTGCTATCTTTTGGCCTTAAAGTCGACTCTTTCATTGTTACTTTTTATTCACATATGTTGGTGTTAATTCTATTTCAATGTAACAGAAGTTAGGTTAGGTTAAGCTAAATTGTTGATCTTAAAAAAAAAAAAAAAAAAACGGGATCACACTTGGACAGCTTACAATGTCGGTATTTTGTGGTATCTAGAACTTCAATAACAATTTAACAAAAAAAAAACACTCATATATTGACAAATCGCTTTCAGTCCGTTCCGGCTATATCTGTGGGTTCGCCTCAGTCCTTAAAAGGTTGGACAATGGAGGATAAAGTGCTTGAATATCTATGATAAAGTGACGCACTTGCCCAAGTTTTCAGGCATGCAGTTGAAGAAGGAGAGAATTTCAGCGTGACCTTGTTTGGACTCCTTCACATACCCAGCATCTCCAAGACTTCGCAGCAATGCACTTGATAGCAATATCCATCGGCCTAATTTCATTTAAAATTTTTAATAATTGCGTGTTCAATCTTATGTTTTCTCCAAAGTGGTGACTCCACCATTTATTTATAATTAACAAAAGCTACTAAGTCGACTTCCGAGCTTAAGGATTAGTGTGTTTCCGAACGGCTGTGGTGCTCTTGCTGGTTTGTTCATTTTGTTTTGACCTGAGCAATTTTCGACGAGACCGTAGAACAATTTAATAATATTTTTTTAACTACATTTTTCTCTGTGGCCCACAATGTGCCTATTGAAAAACTTTAAGACTAATGGTCAAATCGAAGCATGTTCCGAGAGTAATGGTGTTGTTCTCATATTCTTAAAATTGTTTCGTTTTCGAGTTATTTTTTGGAAGTGGAATTTAATTTGATTGGTATTAAGGCTCCAGAGTGCAATATGTGTTAAAGGATTTCCTGCCAAACAATTTAGAGCCCGAAACCTGGGTTTTCTTCACTTTTGGGTTATTACGTTGGAATTTTGGATCTATTTTCTTTTTATAAAATTCCATTAGTACAATAGAGCATTTTTGAAGTTGATTTTTAACATTTACTTAGAATAATTGAAACATTTTTAAGGTCTTCGATATAAACAAACTTAACATTTAATCAACTGAGCACCACCCTAGTAAAATGTAAGTTCACTTTCAAAGTTTGCGAAATCATCAATATTATTTTCTTGTAATTCGTTTGGCGGCATTTCAAGCCAAACCGACTTATGGACTTAATTGTAAAATTAATAGCAACAACAATTAAGTATACATATACATGGGACTGCTTATTTGTATGTATGTGTGTGCAAATTAAGTGGGTTAAAAGGAAATGAGTAGCAATGACTTGAAGCTCAAGTCACTTGTCGCGCTTTCTGCATGACTCAAGAACGGTTTATTCATACTTATGTATGTACATTATATATTACTAACATACATATCTTTTTATTGCAACAATAACACTTTGCAATTTACTTATCTAAACTAGAAGATGTTCTCTTTTTATTAGCATTTGTAGTATGGTTTATGAGCAAATGCGCTCAGCGCTAAATATAGTTTACACTTAAACTGCTATACAAATGTATGTAGATATACATATACTTATGTATTAAATAGAACGAGGCTAATTAAGTTATATTTTTGATAAAATAGATTTTTTGCCTATTTTTTTTTTAAACGGATATTTGAAACACGGCATTGAAAATGCTGATAAACATTTGTATGAGAACGAAGTGAGCATATAAAACATAAGCTGATAAAAGTGAAACGAAAACCTAGAAAAACGGTAACTTCGCCTGCATTGAAGCTATAATACTCTACATAAATACAAAATATTTTGTAGAAACGTTGATTTTGATCAGTTAGTTAGTATGGCAGATGTGTATGCGCGGCAGTGGTCCGATCTGAACAATTTGTTGGGAGATTGTAACGCTGCCTTAGACAAAAGCCCATTATGAATTTCGTGAAGATATCTTGTGAAAGCTATACCATATACTATTGGCGGTTTCAACAAATGAGCAGCCCTTTGATGAGAAAAGAATATGTGCAAAGTTTCGGATCGATACATAACGTGTGATCCAAATAAAGGTAGTTTTCAATAGCACTTTTGACAGACCAGGCATGAATCGTACCAAACTGTAATGTTATTTTTGTTGAGTATTGTTTAGCATTTAATCAAGAAAGACTTGCGCCTGAACAACCTTTACAAATCGTTCGACTTTTTTACAAAAATTCACGTTCTGTAATGATCGTGTTTCGCGCTTCGCTTAACTTATGGTCAATATAAGTGACCTATTGAGCGTATTATTCGCAACACCATCACCTATCTTAAGACTCGGACTTATTATTGGATAATATTCGGCGGTATAGACCACATCCAGAAGAAAATGTAGCAGCCGTCGTCCGTTGAGAGTCGATTCGGCGCCGTTCGCAGCAACACGGTCTGACGTATGGAACGACTTAGCGCATTTTACGTACAGATCTAAATTGAAAGCCTACAAAATATAGCTTGTGCAAGAACTGAAGCAACCTTCCGAAGCGACACTGCTCTGTGGGCTTTTAAAACGTTCCAAGAAGATTCGATATTTTCGAGCCAAATTTTATTCAGCGATGAGGCCTATTAACCAAGCAAAACGCCGCATTTTGTACGAAGAACAACCTGAAGAGATTCAAGAGCTTCCATTTCATACAGAAAAGACAAAGGTCTGGTGGGGTTTGTGAGCGTGTTGAATCTTCGGTGCATATTTTTTCAAAAATGATACCGATGAGAACGTAACCGTCAATGGCGACCGTTATCGCGTTACCATTACTATTAGAATTTTTCTTGTGGATATACATATGTATATATGTAAAGTGTAAAGTCTATGCGCACAATCCCGCTTCGACTCAGGCATTGGAGCAAAACATCACGCGTGTCATTCACCAGTCGAAATACTCGAACGAGTTATCAAAAATTGGACTCAACGGATAGACCTGAGATTTGATAAATATAATCATCAAAAAAAAATGTCAAAGAATGTTCTTTCGAATGTTAATAAATATTTACCATTAAATTTGAAGTTTCTGTGTTTTTCTTTAAAAAAGTATCGAACCTCAAAATGGATCACCCGTTATATACTTTATTGGGTCATCGATACATAGTATATACTTTATTAGGTCTCCCACTTTTCATTTTTAATATAAACCTTTTCAGGGTATAAGAAATAAAATTGTCTCAGTTTAGTAAGGCTTCCACTAATAAAAAATAGTAAGTAAGTTTTAAATGTTGGAGAGCAAAAAAATTTTACCAATAAAAGAAAGTTCACGAATAACAGTAAATTTACTAAGGTCCATTTACATTCGTTACCATTTACGTATGTTATTCGATATTAGAGTCTTTTTCATTTCGGAGAGAATTGCATTAAAAATAATTTAGAGGAAAGATTTAGGTAACCCAAAATATAAAATTGTATGTATCATAGAAAGAACATAGTTGCTATTGTTGTTGTGCGCTGTCAGACATTCACCCTACCTACCATTGATGTTGCAACAACCCCGAAATAAATGAGAGTTTTCACTGTTTCATTATGACGTTTGGTTTTCAATGGCTGTTGTCAAACTTGCGGTTTCAAAATGCTTCGTTTCAGAATCGTGAATCAAACAATCGCACTTTCCAACGTGTTATTAAATGTTAAAATGAAGATATAAGTCCTCGATCCGAGTTTGGAGAGCGCATGACGCATGTTTTATCTGTTCGATAAGCTGACTCAGCACGGCTGAACTATATCTATAGAATAAATCGATAATTAAGCCATTAGAAAAAACTCCGTGTTCTTTATCCTGCAGACAGTTGAAGTGTTTCCAAGTATTTTCGCGACCTAAAAATAACTGCGGTCAAAAAAACTGTTCTATCCGAAGATTCAGATGATCTTGCATAGAAGAAGAAAAGAAAAACTTTTCGAATATGAGCTCTACTACTGTCTCTCAAGAGATGAAGCGAGTTCTTGGCGGCAAATGTTTTGGGAAAAATAAATGCTTCAGGTGATGTTGCAGCTAAGAAGAGCAAGGGAGATTTTGCCTACAGGCTTTAGGAATAAATGATTTAGACGATTTCGCCTTTAAAAAGATGAAGGGAGTTCTGGACGATAGGTGTGTTTGAAAATAGGCTCCAGATGATTGTGCAGATGAGAAGATCAAAGAATATCTTGGTTACAGGCTTTTGAAATTAATGCAGTGCCGATGAAGAGGATGACATTGCAACACAATGATTTCCGGTAAATATTAATTTAAAGCAAAATTAATTATTGAACTTAGAGACCTCGAATGCACAGAGACGACACTGATTGCAAAGCTATTGATATGCCGACGTTGTTATAAATGAAAGTGATGATCATCAGTGGTCATACCCGCACCAAAAATTAGTTGTTTAGTAGAAAAATGGCTTAATTAAAAAAAAAAAAAATACAAACAGCGAAATATTGAAGAGCTAAACATATTACGTTAGTAAAAAATTTTTTAGCGGTATCATTTAAATTTTTTTATTTACTCTTTATTATTCTTGTGTTTAACCTAAATTAAATTTTTGCTGTGTCTTTCCATATTATAATTTTTTTAGTTAAGACTTCTAGTAAACAAGCGTTATGTAGAAACTATAGTCTGCGGCAAAGGTCGAATCACACGCCATAAATTTCAAGATTCCATTAAAGTCGACATTATGATCGTTATTATACTTATTATTCTAACAAAACCTATTTAAAATAATCATTTGTATGTATGAAGAGTGCGCACTTTTTCTAAGTAATTGTGTAAAAAGTCTAACAAAGCAAGGATCTCGAAAATTGCGTTTTAGAAAATTATAATTATGCGCTTACTCAATGCGTTGCCATTATTGCATCAGCAATTTTCCAATTCCACTAGACAATTTTCTATATACAAAAATTTACACAAACATACATTTGTCAATTTGTCTTGTCTGGCAGATAGACTCTTAGAGCGACCAAAGTGTGAGTTGTGATAGACAGCGTGGCAGCTGCGCTCTAGTGAGTGAGCAGCATGTGCAGGGCGAAATTGGTATTTGAATGACCTATTGTAGTTTACAGATGCATACATGCACACATATATCGTAATAAATGTAAAAAGTTAGAAAATTGTCAATCGAACAAGCCACTAGCATAACTCAAAACTAGGTTAAACACTTAGAGAGTAATAACATACATATGTATAGAATCAACTGGGTAGCTTTATCGTTCCTCACACATGTGAGGTTCTGATGAGAGAAAAGAACTCAAACTAGCGCAAAAGTGGCGAGTCGAAGGCGTTACAGTGTCGGCTAAAATGAATTAACCTTTCATTAAGGGTAGGTAACGCAAAATTGTTTGCTGCAAAATTTGCAACAGACTGGTGGACAAGCGCAGGTTGCATGTGGTACAAGGAGTACGGAGGGTATAAGAATACACTTGTACGCAAATATGAACACGTTGCAAAAGCATGATCAATGCAGCAGGCAGGTACTTATATGGTTGGATACTAAATTTTTATTATTTTAAGGGCAGTCTCCTTTGTATTTGGTATCAAATACAATGTTTCTTTGCAGATTAACGCAGGTAAACTTATGAAGAAACGCTGTTTTCATCTTTAGTCACTAAACAGCGTTTACTTTTCGAAGCATACATACATTTTCAAAGGTTACTTGAATCTGAATATAACAAATTACATGAAATTTCCAAAACCACAGGTTCAAAAACTCTTTAAATTTATATTCGCAGCTAAAACATTTGTACCAAAAGAAAGAAATGCAGCTAACAACAAGAAAACATTTTACTTCAGCTGCATTGAAGCTACAATATCAGGTTCAAGTTTTCCCTATTCAAACCTGATTTTGATCAGTCGGTTTGAATGACTGTGAACAAAACATACTAAGACTTTTTAATTTAAATTTCGCGCGAAAACCCATACGTTGAATCAGGTGAAATTATTCAACAAATAAGTTCTATTAAATTCTGTGTGGAGAATCAAATTTCTGGTGCCGAAATGTGCAGAATATTGGAAAAGGCCTTCGGTGATAACTGGTTGTCGCGTTCAAGTGTTTTTGATTGGTACAAATTATACAAAGAGCGGCGAATGCGTTGACAACGAATCACATTTAGGATTGTCATCAACATCAACTGCTGATCAACGCGTCAATAAAATAAAGGAATTGGTGCTTGAGCGAAAACCATTTTGAAAGATCATTTGGGCCCAAGAAAAGTGAAAGCACGATTGGTTCCAAAATCAATAAGTTTTTTCGAAAAACAGCGTCGCGTTAATTTCTCTGAAACAATGCTTTCCGACTACTAGAATATCATGAAACGTATAATTACTGGAATAATATCTGGAAACAGACGGTAAACCATCACGACAAAGTAGGTGATTTTTGATGTTGACAGTTTTCTTCGATTATCGAGGTAGTGCACTCCGAATTCCTTCCGACCGGCCAAATTGTCAACAACGAATACTATTTGAGTGTTATGCGTCATTTGAGCGAAGCTATTCGTAAAAAGAGGCCGGAATTATGGGCCGCTTAATTCTTGGGTTTTGCACCACGATAATGCGGCGTCGCATATGGCATTGATCTTCGTTAGTTTTGCGCCAAATTTTCAACCAATATCGTGCCGCAACCAGCGTATTAGCCTGAGCTCCGTGTGACTTCTGGCTATTCAGCAAACTCAAACGACCGTTCCGGGAAAACCGCTTTCAGTCAATTGAAGACATTGAACCTGAGTCGCTAGGCGCTTGAAGGTTGTTTCGGAAATTGTCATTAAAAACTACTTCGAGGATTGGAAAAAAACATTGGCATAAGTATATTGTGGCCAAGGGGGGTTACTTTGAGGGGGTCGACATAGATTTTGAAGAATAAATTAAGAATTTTAAAATTACGACAACGTCTTACTATTTTTTGCTTATAGTAGTAGTATGCTTTAGTCGTCCGATCTGAACATATTTTCGGACTTTTTAGCAATAATCCATTCGAAATATTGTGAAGATATATCGTCAAGCAAAAAAGTTATCCATACAAAAACGTGATTTTGATAGCTCAGTTTTAATGACAGCTGCACACAACAGTGACTTGGGGAGAAAATGGTGTACTCTGCCCAAAAAATAAGGTGCGCGCGTCGAAGGATTTGGAGAATTATTTTTTTTTTAGGTTGGTAGTACTATCAGTCACATTTATGTCAAAATATTCATAAGTGTTTGAGATACGTGTCGTTTTGTGAGCTGCTAAAAGTGAGTTTTTCGTCTTTTGCGATGTCGAAATTTGATGAGGAAAGAATTTGCACTAAATTTTGTTTACGGAATCAATTTTCTGCTGCGGATAGATTGAGGATGATGCAGAAAGCCTTTGGTGATGAGGCTATGTCTAAAAAAAATGTTTACAAGTGGTATAGTGAGTTCCAAGTCGGCCGTGAACGTGTTGAAGACGAAGAGCGTCCAGGGAGACCATCAACCTCAACCGACGAAGCTCACGTTCAACAAATCAAAGATTTGGCGTTGAAAACCGTCGATTAACAATTAGAGACCTTGCTGATGAAGTTGGCATATCGAAAGACTCAGCCAATACCATTTTGAAGGATGTTTTGGGCCTCAAGCGCGTCAAAACTCGACTGGTACCGAAAACATTGAATTTTTTTAAAAAAAGGCGTCGCGTTGAAGTGTGTGAAACGATGCTTTCCGACTACCAGGGTGTCATGAAATGCATTATAACTGGCGATGAGACTTGGATCTATGTTTACGACCCCGAAAAAACCGATCAATCGAGCGAATATCGTGCCAAAAGAGAGCCGAGACAAAAAAAAAAATCGCGCCAAAGTCGCTCAAAAATCAAGGTCATGTTGACTGTTTTCTTCGATTATCGTGGTGTTGTGCATTATGAATTCCTTCCAACCGGTCAAACAGTCAACAAGGAATATTATTTGAACGTTATGCGTCGTTTGCGTAACGTTATCCGCCTAAAAAGGCCGGAGATGTGGAAAGACAATTCTTGGTTTTTACACCACGATAATGCACCATCCCATACTGCCCTCGTAATTCGTTATCATTTCGCCAAAAACTCAACCCATATCGTTCCGCAACCACCGTATTCACCTGATCTGGCGCCGTGCGACTTCTGGCTGTTCACCAAGCTCAAAAGACTGCTCCGAGGACACCGTTTTTATACGATAGAGGAGATTCAAGCCGCAGCGAAGACGAAACTGAAGGCCATCCTGGAAAGTGACTACAACCAGTGTTTCGAAGATTGGAAAATCCGTTGGCATAAGAGCATTGCATCGGAAGGGGATTACTTTGAAGAAAGGAAATTGATTTGGAAGAATAAATAAAGAATTTTCAAAATAAATACATATTTTTTGGGCACAGCAGCATATGACATGTCTTAAAATTTAATATGACGAAATCAAGGAGTTGAATTATCTGACACTGTCACTTGGTAGAATCTTACATTAACATTAATAATTAACATAGTTATAACGCTTTGTCCTATAATCAACAAATAATTTGCAATAAAAAAATGTCGCATCCCTAAATTGAGATATAAAATTATCCTATGCATATGTACATATAGATACGATTCGCCGACAACACTTATTGTACAAGTAGTAACAACTCTACCACGTTCATTCTAATGGCCCTGACAGACGAGCAAAATTAATATGCATTAAGTAACGATAATGCGCATTGAGATTTTATGGTGACATACTGCAGACTTGTACATTTATACAGCGGATTGTGAAATTTGTTTATTTATTAAAAAAAAAGTGAAATAAAAATGAATAAGAAAAATTATTAATAGAAATTTTAGTATTTTTTTAACTACGTTCAAAGATAATAGAGTGAAATTAAAAGCAATAATTGATTGTAATGCGAAAAAAGTGTGCGAAAAAGTTAAGAATATTGGAAAAATGGATAGCAAACTGTGCGTTGTTTATTTTCTGCCATCTAAAAATATTAAAATTTCTTTTTGTTAATATAATTACACATAATTTAATTAGCAATATAAAACTGCTTACCCCTGATGCTGTAAACGTAAAGCAGGCGGCAGACTTCAAGCGACATCTGTCAAAAAATAGCAAAAATCGGCCATTTTTGAGCAGTGTTGCCTACCCAAATTTGGTAAATTCAGCTAAATGCACGAAATTCTTGTGCATTACAAATTTGCATTAACATGAGACAAATGCGCAAGTAAATGTAAATGAAGCTCGCTAATGCAAATTAGCGCTGTCGTCTATCAGGGCTACAAGCGACTTGTAATATATCTTCCGAGGTAAGAACTTATAAATTGTTTTTAAACTAAGTGGGTTTAGTGACCTTTACTAAAATGCAAAACTAAAATAATATTTATACTTTTCCCAGTGAAGTTTTAAGCTCACATAAATATTTGCATGATAAATTATGGAAATTTTTGTTGTTGCTTCTAAAAATTTAAGCTTTTATATTCCCATATTAAAGTGTATGAAATACAATAAAGATGCTTATGTAAACGAGTGATTATATTTGACATTCTAAATTATGTATGTATGCACATGCATATGTATGTATGTGTGTGGGTTTGCGGATTGTGACTATCAGTTAAAGATATCAGCGCGTTTTGCAGTTATCAGCGCGTTGTCAGACAACGGCACATTTAACTGCAAATATTGCGGTTTTAGCCAGGTAAATAGGTTGTGGTGCTTTCGTCGTAAACAGCAAAATTTTCCTGTTTTTAATGTTAGAAATTTAATCAAATGCGTCAGTGATTTGTTTTTTTTTTGTAATGCTTGTGTCTAATTTTTTTAATTTCATTATGACTTTTTGTAACGAATTTCTAAATGAAGTTAGTTAAATTAATTTCAATTAAATTATGTATAAAAAGTTAGGTTTAAGTAAATTTAATAATTTAAATTAATTAAATTTATATAATTTAACAGCTAATAAAAATTAGTAAACCATTAAATTAAATTTAATTTTTAAATTTTAATTTATTAAAAAATTAATCACATTTTGTAAAAACATAATCTTATAATTTTAATCAATCTATTTATAACTGAAAGTATTGATATAAATGATATAAAAATTAAGTCGCTTTAATTTTGTTAAAAATTAATAAGATTAATTTAATTATTTTTATTTAATTTTACGGTTGATAACGTCATTAATTTTAATTATATTTTTTAAAATTTCCGTAATTAAATTAGATTAAAAAAAATTACATTTTGTAACAAAACAATAATAACATTTGAAAACAAATTTGGGTTAACAATGAAAGAACACAATCATACAATTTTAATCCATCTACTTATAATTAAAAGTATTGATTTAAATTATATAACAAACTATGTTTAAATTTGTTAAAAGTAAATCTTGTCAATTTAAATTAATTCATTTTATTTAATTTCATAATTATTTTTATGTTTCATAGTTTATGTTTAATATTTTTAAAATTTTTAAAATTTTAAATTATTAAACTAGATTAGGTTATTTACATTTGATAACAATAATCATATAATTTTAAAAGAAATTTCAGTTAACCAATGAATGAAACTAAAAATTTAATAATTAAATTATTGATTTCAGTTTACTGCTTGCATTTAATTAATTAAAAAAATAAGTATATATTGATAAAAATATAATGACATATTTACAAAACTAATTGATTAAACTTTATTAATTAAAAATTTAATTAAAATTAAAATTTTATACTAATTAAATTAATTTGATCAATTCTAATTTTATTATAAAATAATTTTTGTATAAATTTAAATTTTATGGAATTAAATTAGTTGTTTAATATTAAGATTAAATAATTTTAATTTGTTTTTTTTTTTAATAATTAATTTATTTTAATTAATTTAAATTATTAATTATTTTTTAAGATTAAATAATTTTAATTTGTTTTTTTTTAACAATTAAAATTTATTTTAATTAATTTAAATTATTAATTACTTAGTCATATCCGTCTTTCCCTTTGTATATACGCGATCTCGTTGCTAAGATTTTGAGCTCACTCATTTGTTGCAACAGCCGACATATATTTTTTATTGTTGGTTTTTTAATTGAAAATTGCTTAGTAATAAAAAAGCTGATGGCTTTACCGCTAGTGCTATATATATATATCAATTGTAATTGTATTCAATTAATAATAATAATAATAATAATAATAATAATAATAAAAAAGTTTATTTTATTCTTTAAATACATCATTTTAGTGTGTAGTTATTGTGTATTTATATATAAATAATTAAATTTATTTTTTTGTTATTGTTATTTTATTTTATTTTTTTTTTTTTTATTTTGGATTAAATTAATTTGTTTTGCTTTGCTTCATTTTATTTTGTCATAATTACAGTTGTATTTTTAATCTAAATATAACTACAATTTTAATTTAATTTATATTAATTCTTATTTTAATTTTAATTAATTTAAATTATATCTACTTTAGTTTTAATTTCAATAAAAATTAAAATTTTAAGTTTAGTTTTGTTTTCAATTAGATATTAAATAAATTAAATTAAATTTTATTAATTCAAATTTAATTTAATTTTAATATTAATTTATTAATTTAAATTTAATTTAATTTATTAATTTAAATTTAATTTAATTTTAGTTTCGCTTTTATTTTAACTTTTAACATGAATTAAATTTTTAGTTTTAATTTAATTTAAAAAATTATTTTAATTTTACTTAGTTTAAAAGATATTTTTTTTTAATTTTAAATTAAATAGCAATTTAAAATTTAAGTTTAATTTTGTTTTCAACTAGATATTAAATTAATTAAATTTAATTTAAGTTTAGTTTTGCTTTTATTTTAACTTTTAACATGAATTAAATTTTTAGTTTTAATTTAATCTAACATGAATTAAGTTTTTACTTTTAATTTAATTTAAAAAATAATTTTACTTAATGTAAAAGGTATTTTTTTATATTTTTAAATTAAATAGCAACTTAAATTTTAAGTTTAATTTTGTTTTCAATTAGATGTTAAATTAATTAAATTAAATTTTAATTTTATTTTTTAATTGTAATTGTAATTTTAACTTTAATTTAATTTTAGTTTCGATTTTATTTTAACTTTTAAGAATTATGCACTAATTTAATATAATATAAATAATTTAAATTTTATTATTTATTTTTAAATTTTAATTTCATAAGTAATTTAAATTTTAAGTTTAATTTAATTTTCAATTAGAATTGTATTCTTCACTTAATATAAATTTAATTTTAACTTTAGTTTTTATTTTTATTTTTATTTTATTTTCATTTAATTTAATTTTTAATTTTAATTTTATTTTAGTTTTGCTTTTATTTCAATTTTTAACTTTTTCTTCAACTTTTTGTTTCTGAATTTAATTTGAAAAATAGTTTAAGTTTTAACTTTTTTAGTTTTATTTTAAATTTTATTTTATTTTAATTTAATTTAATTTTTTTCTTTATTTGTTTTAAATTTTTTTTAAACTTTTTATTAGTTTCTCTATAATTACTTTTATTTAAAATTTATTTTTAGTTTTAATTTTAATGCAATTTTAATTTTAATTTAACTTTTGGTTTTATTTAATTTTATTTTTGATGTTAATTTTAATATTAATGCAATATTAATTTTTTTTTTAACTTTAATTTACTTATTTAATTTAATTTTTCAATATACGAGAAGTGTATTTATTTTTCATAGAAAGGCATTATCAACTTTTAATTGAATTTTAAGTGATTTCATGAGACATACTTATAATTAAACGCTGTTTGGTTGTGGCAGCTGATAACAGTGTGGTTTAGTAAAACTCTTGTGCATTCATACACATACATACATATATAGTATATTCGCTTTAACTTATTATTATTCTCACACAGCTTAGATGCATATTATTGAGTGCAACGATGGTATGTACATACGTAAACAAGTACGCACACGCGTCGCTAAAATGCAAGGTCTTTTCGAAACAATAAAAAATAAAAGTGCCAGAGTTTGCTCTTCTTATTTTCTTAGTTAATTATGATTACAGCAAATTGTTAGCCTGATACACGCACATATGTACATACATATTTAGTTAGTTAAATGTGTGAATCAATAATTAATTATAAAACTGATTTCATTGAATAATTATATGTGAAGTTTAATGTGTGATGTTGACACACTTTTGGAGCGGATGAGATTTAGAGCAAATACGAGTGCATGAGCTTTAATGGTACCACACGATGCCTATTGTCACAGACTTACGAAATCTGATAGCTGCATGTGCGAATTTATATTATAAGAATAAGTAGTACTTTTGCGAATTTATTTGCTATACACACACATATGTACATACATTTTAGCTACAAATTGTGTGACTCTCATATATCTAAGTACATACGACTTCCCTTGGCTAGAACAAATGTATTTTATAAATATTTATTTATTTTTGTCTATAAATAGTAATTAAATAGTAATTATTTGAAATAAATGGCTAATAAATGCGATGAGTCTACGGGATTTCATCATTGTCTGCCTTTTGGAAACATACATAATTTAAGTTCCTTATTTAGAACACCCGTAGGAACAAAAGTAGAAATAAAAAAAGATCGGTTGAATCGAAATTTTCAACTCTCGACATGAATGACTAACGCATCATAAATAATGTAGGTAATAAAAATAGTATTCAACGTAATCGGCCTACTGAGCCTACTATTTGCAACACCCATCTTGAGACCCGGCTGTCATTATTGGGTAATATTCAATTGAATAGTGTACACAAAGACCGTGGAGAGTTGCAGCAACTCGGACTGACGTATGGCACAACTAGGCGCATTTTACTCCGAGATCTTAAATTGAAAGCGTACAAAATACAGCTTGTGCAAGGACTGAAGACGCCCATCCTTCCCAAGCGACATTGTTTCGCTCTGTAGGCTCTTCAAAAGTTCCAAGAAGATCCGACGTTCTCAAGTTAAATTTTGTTCAGCGATGATGCCCATTTCTGGTTCGATGGTTCATTTGTCGGAAACACCTACATATATCGGATCACTATAACCGCCAAACATACTTAAAAATCAAAACCAAGTTATTTCATGGAAAACATGGTTATTTGCTAACCTCCAAGAATATGCCAGTTCAAGTTCTTGTATAGAATTTTTTTTTGTGCAGGTTATGCTAGCTTCGGTGCAACCCAAGTTAAAAACCCGAACCTCTTGTTTTTCATTTCTTTTACGCTTTGCTTCGGCCATGGTGCGATCCCGAATTATGCAGTTAACGCCATGGACTATGGCGGTTGAGTTATCAAATCTCAAAGACCAGAATCGAAACAAATTTGTATTACGTATCATTATTAGCAATTAAAAGTACGACATAAGCCAGTATTCAATATTTATAAATACTGTTCAAGGAAAAGTATGGATACTACCTTAAGATTCTTTCTAAAACTTTGGGAATTTAGGCTCTTTATATCTTTAATGTCGTCAGGGACGCTCACAGCCGAGGCTAGCGTAAATTCGCGTATTGGGTAAATGGCAAAATGCGCTCGGCTTAAGGGGGTATTCTACTCTAGAACTTAGAAATATTCGATTTTTTTCATATATTTAAAGTTTAGACCCTTAAGAACATACCTCCAAAGGATTTTTAAAAATTACAATTATTTTAAGAGCTACAGTTACTTTAGTGACACAGTAGCTAGCCCGGTAGGTAGCTGGACTCACTTTTTTAAACGCGTTTTTCTCGAAACTACTTTTTTCCACACGGTACCGGGATTATCTCAAGTTCTATACAACCGATTTACTTGAAATTTTGTGTGAACCTTCTTTATATAATCCTTTATCGTTCCTACCAGCATGTGTCAAAATTTTTGTTTTTAATATTTAAAAAAAAATTCAAAACCATTTTTTTTGTGTTCCCTGAGGTAGGGACTATAACAGCATCCTTACTGATTAAGAATTTCTTTTGATATTTTTTTCAGACCACCAGGAGAGTCAGGATCAATGTCACCAGGATGCGCCATTTTTTTTACACCTGTCTTTCCCCCCCTCTAATTATTTTAATTTTTAATATTTTTTTGTAAAGTTTTTTTCTGTATTCTTAAGATATCTATAAAAGCACCATAAAAAATGTATAGTAAAAATATTTTTTGTATTTTTTTTTTAACAAAATTCAAAAAACTGCCCAAAATTTGATTTCTAGACTAGAATACCCCCTTAACTTTAAGCGTCTCCTCTGCAGGCACCCTTAAAGTAGAAAGCTGTCGCTGAAGCTGATATGTTTTCATCGTAAAGGGTGTGGTCCCGCTGAATTAGTAATAAATGGCAACCCTTTTACAAGAAACTTTGCGTAAAATAAAATAAAACTGCGAAACTAAGGAGGAGGAAAAATCTGAGAGCTGGAAATTTTTTGAAAATAATTAACAATCCTTTAACAGACACTTTACCGCCGAAAGTACTTATGATAATTGAAAAACCTCTATTATATAGTAAACATAAATAAAACCAAACCTATTGAAACACCCCTTGTGAAGACATAGTTATTAGAATTTTTACTATTATCATTTTGAAAAAAAAAAATATAATAATGCAAGTAAAAATAAAAATAATGCAGACGTACCAA
The DNA here is from genome assembly GCA_037783105.1 of Bactrocera zonata. NCBI lineage: Eukaryota > Metazoa > Arthropoda > Insecta > Diptera > Tephritidae > Bactrocera > Bactrocera zonata. Next base: position 1,718,612 of record JBAWJQ010005939.1, on the reverse strand, counting down.
AGTTCACTTCTAAGGTCCTACAATTCTATAACTTCTAATCTCTATCGTTTACTTTAACTGCTTCCAACTCAAGCGCAAACCAGTTCTAACCGGTTCCGCAAAGTGCGAGTGCGCCTTAGATTATCATTGAATTTCCTTTCTTTACATTTGTAAGAGTAAATGACAGCAAACTAACTACTTCCAGCTAGAGGCAAGAAACAAAAGCAGAATGCAACAATTACAACAACAGACGCGCTCAATGTTAAGCTAATAATTAGCAGAACCATTAATAGAAATAAAAGTAAATAAATTTTCGAATAAAAAATATGAAAATGTTGACGAAAGCATTGCTGTCCCTAAACACATGCATGCTTGAGGCACGATTGATGCGAATATGACACAACTACTTAGAAAGCGTATGTATGTACATAAGTATGCGGCAACTCAAATGCAGCGCACAAATGCTGACTCGAGTAATTTTTGCGTCGCAATACCCTCAGCGCTGATAAAAACCGATTAGAAGCGTCGGGTGTAAGACGAACAGCAAAAACGCCACTATATTTCAAAAGCGCATGCGGCATTTACTTATATATGATTGTTGTTGTTTGTTTTATTACTTTGCTTCAAAGCTGAGATGAAAACGAGACATTGTTGACGAATGTCAGTGTGGCGTGCGCCCAGCGCAGCATTATCAGACGCAGACAGACGGCAACGCGGACAACGCACAACGAAGACGGCGATGACGCGGCAGCCGCCGCGCTGACACTTCATTCAGCGTACTCTAGCGCCTTGCGGAGCGAGTTAGTCAGTGCGTAATTATTTTCGAAGTGATAGCACAAAAGTACACAAATATATCTGTGTGTGCGCGCGCGTGTTGTAAATATGCAATTCTAATTTTAGGTCACGGCGGGCGTCAACAATGCCGCGGTCACGCCAAGTGGTGACAAACTGGTGATCGCATAGTCGAAAATGCGGAACTAATATTTGCACGACAGCGTTGCTGTAGGCGCTTCGTACTCATTGTTCTTGTTGGAGCTGGAGTTGCCGAAAGAGCGACTTGGCTTTTATCAAACCGTCAAATCTTGAAATCAAGCGAGGCATATGGATGAGAAGTGCAAATATGCATAAGTATTTGCATAGCGCGCACGAATTTCTCACACTCCCGTACATTTATTTTTAGTTAAGCACACATACACTTACATCTAATCAATAATTAATTATGTATTTACTTTCATGGTCAAAACTGAATGGTTGTTCCGGAAAGTGGAGCAAAATAATTTTTGTCTCACTAAATAATCCTTAAATCGGCGACTTCGACGGAAAACCTATATGTATAACATTTTTACTTTTCAGTAAAGGGTGATTCAATAGGAGCGCGTCACTGCACTTAATATGACCAGAGAACGCTTAATTAAAAAGCTGCCTCAATGCCCATTCATTTCTTAGTATAATTGCCAAACTCATATTCAAGCAAGTCAATTAGCTGCGGCAATTAAGAAGTGAGTTCGGTCTTTGTCAACAGCTGTTCTTGATTCTAACGTTTTAAATTTGAATTATCTATATTTCGATATTGTAAACGTCGAATACCATTCGGAAAGTGACAGATATTCAGTAAAAGTTCAGTTTACGAAATGGGTCGCTATTTACTATTCTACAGTTCGCAGATTGGGCAGAAGATCGTTTGACCGAGGATGGTCAATTTTACCGAAAAATCATCTTTTCGGACGAGGCTCATTTCCACCTCGATGGTTACGTTAACAAACAGAATTGTCGTATTTGGGGCACAGAAAACCCGCATGTAATCGTCGAGAAGCCAATGCATCCAGCACGAATCACTGTATGGTGCGGATTTTGGTCTGGTGGAATTATCGGCCCATTTTTCTTCGAAAATGAAAAAAGAATCGCCGTAACCATCAATGAGCGATATCGCGCAATGTTAACCGAATTTTTCTTCAAGCAAATTGAAGAGGAAGACTTGGACAACATTTGATTCCAGCAGGACGGCGCTACCATACAGCAAACGCTACACTCAATCTGTTACGCCCTATCTTCGAAATTTAAAATTTATATGGCCCACCCTATAGTACATGTAATAGAAAAGAAATTGATAATAGCACCTTCTATTTTATTCCAAAACAAGTAACGAGTGATCCAGGTAGAGATACTTTTTTCAATAGATCATGCGTGAGTTGAGTCAAGCTATCATGTTATTTTTGATCAGTATTGTTTGCCATTTCATCATGGAAACTCTTACGCCGTTTCTAACGTTTACAAAGAGTGTGTTTCACGCGCTTCGCTCAACTTATGGTCAACATAATCGGCCTACTGAGCGTACCTTTCGTGAAACCACAACCTGTCATGAGATCTAGCAATCATTATTGGATAATATTCGACAGAATAGACCACGTCCAACATGTAGTGAAGAAATCGTTCGCAGCAACTAGAACTGACGCATGAAACGGCTTGGCGCATTTTACGTCGAGTTCTTAAATTGAAAGCGTACAGTTCCAAGAAGATCCGTCGCTTTCGAGCCAAATTTTTACAAGCAAAGGTGCCGCAATTGGAACGAAAAGCAAGCCGAAGAGATTCAAGATCTGCAATTTCATAGAGAAAAAATACGGTTTGGCGTGGTTTGTGGGCCGGTGGAATGATCGGTCCATATTTTTTCAAAAATAATGCCGATGTGAACGTTCTATGATAACCGACTATTTGATGCCTGAAATTGAAGCTCGTGATCTTGGCTGCATTTGGATTCAACAAGACGCGCCGTCTTTTCACACATCGCAATCAATGGATTTATTGAGCGAACAGATCGGGGAGCAGATAATTTCACGTTTTGGGCCAGTCGATTGGCCACAAAGATCGTGTGATATCACACCGTTAGACTTTCTCTTGTGGGGACATGTAAAGTCTAAAGTCTTTTCGGACAGTCCAGCTTTGCTTCATCGAAAATTGAACTCAACGGATGGACCATCTGACACGTAACCGCGGTCAACATTTAAAAGAGAAAATCCTCAAAAAATAAATGCCAAAGAATGTTCTTTCGAATAATAATAAACATTCCCCGAAAAATTTGAAGTTTCGGAACTTCGATATGGATCACCCTATATTGTTGTAGAAACATGTTAAATAAACGAAAGATTAAATAATTAAAGTGTTCTAGGGACGACGCAAATTGGGTCAGCAATTGGACTATTTCTATTATTAAATAAGCTTTTCACAGAGTCTCTGAATTGGATCAATTTAGAAATTGCCTATAACATCAATGATTATTATTAATACACTCAATTAAAGAGCTGTCTGAAATGTTTGCTTAATTTAATTAGTGTAAATTGTCTACTTAAGATAGTAGATTCAAAAAACAGAGTTAGAATGCAAAATATTTTTCGTTTTCAGCAGTCTGAGGTATGTATACGAGATGTGTTCCAAAAAATACAAGAATTTTCGTGTTTTGAAAAAATATGTATTAATTCTGCTACATTCTGTCATCTTCAAAATTGTTCCCATTTGATATTATAGACTAACGTGACTACATTTTCCAATTGTAGAAACATTTCTTTAACTCGATTTTTGAGATAAACTCTTTCAGCGATTTTCATCTATCTTGTAAAACGAAATCCATTTAAGGTTCTCGCACGGAGCCATCTCAGGCGTGGCTCAGCTCATCCACTAAGTGCTGCAGCTGGCGAACTGTGAAAGGCCGAAGGTCTTAAATTAGCTGTGCATACCTAATAAGCAACCCCTGATCAAGATTGACAGAAGAGGATGGTTCGGCTTAAAAAACCTGAAACATCACATGAATCTCCGGTAACGAGGTGAATAGATTCCCTAATTGGCCGTAATAAGCATCCACTACCCCAAAAGGGTTGTCTCGCGGGAATACCTACCCAATAGATGGTGGCATTTGTAGAAATTAGCGATCATCAGGATTGGGACCATTAGGATCCTGTTTAAGATATACTGAATATCCACATTTGCTTTTGGGCTGGAGAAAGTGGTATTATACCACTTTAGTAAGCAAATCACAATTGTTTCCGTCTGATCTGTTAAGTCTTCAAGTACGTTCTAAGTATGGGACCATCAAATTGGCCGTATTCGTTCAGTTGAGAGTACTCCTGATTAGCAACTGAGTGGATTCGAATATAATTTTCAAGATTTATTGACTGAGTCCACATCGCCGATCTCAACCAGATCTTTGACGATACTCCAACATTGTCAAAACCACGTTCACTCCACAGAAGTCTCCGAAACATGAGTTTGTGTACAAAATGCGACTGGCAAAAGAAGACACCCTCGAAAAAGGAAAAGTAGGCTATGGCATAAAAGAAAACCGTCACGCGCAGCGCAGCTGGAAGAGCTTTTCCAACAACCAAGCGGTTGTTTAGAGTCTATTAATATTAATTAAAAACAAATTTTTTCAGCGTCATTCATCTAGAGTTAAATACTTGTAGATATTTAGAAGAGTTTTTCGAATGTCCTTAATTATTAATTTTAAAATTTGTTTCAAAACTTTTGTATTTACTTGTAAAACAATCATATTACTAAAGAACGATATCACGGCTTGGAGTAATCCGTACTTGGAACTTATTGAGCTCGATATATAGTACATATACCAGTAAAAAATATTTAACTGTTTCCTTGTACTGCCCTGTCTCATTTCAAAATTATAAAGTTGGTACTTACGCAAAATTTCGCGATCTCGCATGCTTGGGTTTCGTAAAATTGTTGCAACCTTTTGCCTACTGTTTGACTTCTTTGCTTTCAATGTGTCTTGATTGCTTTCTTTGGTGCTCAATTCTTCAATTATGGTATCATCTTCTGAGACGACGGGTCGACATTTCGAAAAGTGTATGGTGTCTGAAGTGATGGTGGCATCTAAAATAATATTTGAAAGAGTTAGGATGTTTAACAGTATCGTAAGTAAGCAAACTCACCATCCTGTGGATTGATGGAGTCCCATTGCGATGAGTCCCACGGTTCCGAGAACACTGTACCATCATCCGATTGCGCCGAATCAATGCCGTTGCAATACGATTGGCAAAAAGAATATGTGCCGCCGACATTGTCGTAGGACGATAGGCGACAACCAGTCTGACTGTCGAAAGATTTCTGGCTGCCGTGATGTTCGTTTAATTGCTTTTGTCCATTCTGCCCGTTGTGTTGTTGTTGTAGATATGCTTGTTGCGGCGGAGTAGAGCAATGTATCAGCTCGGGTAGATTTAAATCGGGAAAGTGTTTCGCAATTATTTGATGTACAGTTAACGGTTTATGCTTATTCTCCTTGTTGGCCTCACGGCCCAATGAATTCTCTTTTTCCTGCGTACTTGTTGGCTGCTGACGCCACTGTTCCTCAGTATCGTAATCACCATAATTGTTATTGGCATTATGCTCAGCTGCGTTCTCATCATAATCACCATCGCCATCTTGTTTGCGCACAAATTCCCAACTGCTATCCAATTGCCATTGGTCAAAACGGCCACGTGCCCGTTTTGTCGGCTGTTGTTGTGCTGGTGCTTGCTGCGCCTGCGGTTGCTGTTGTTGTTGTTGCTTTTTCTTCAACTCATCAAGACTGCCAGCGATTTTATTGAACTCTTTGGGTATCAACAACGGACATATGGGTGTGCGCGCTAGACCGCTTTTAGGCGGTTCGGAATGCCGATGGTTTGCTGGCAAGAGCGGACCACGTTGAGAGCGACGCAGTATGCTGGCAGTTGTGAGACCGGCTTCACGCAGTGTATCCGCTGGTTCAGCATAGAAGGGGCTACCTTGTTTGCTACGTGAGGCAGGCGTGTCTGCGGTCGGTGTAGTGTCGCCTTCAGTCGGTTCGCAAACCTTGAATTGATCTTCGGAGAGCGATTGGCTCATCAGTCCGGGCAAGAGTAGGCCAGCACGCGAGCGTGGCTGTGCATCGGCAGAGAATTGTATCAGTTGCTGGGTATCGCAAGCATCGGCATCGGCAGTGGGCGTGGGCGAGGCATCACCATTGCGTGGCGGACTGGCGGAGTTGGCAGTGGAATTGGCAGGTGAGAGCAGGTTGGCGCTTAGGGAAGTAATTGTGGCTGTAAATAAAAGTGAAATTTGTGAACCAATTTGAACTACTTATGTACTATATACTATATTTGTAAGTAATTTAAGCATTACGTGTTTCGGCAAGCAGATCCGGACGCTTTCCTTGTGCACCTTCGGTGGGCTTAAAACTCGTGAGCAGGCCAGTACGTTCGTTGGACTCTTGTGTCCATAGATCTTCATAGTCGCTAATTTTATCGCCCAACGCACTGCGACAATATATTTGTGGGCTTTCCAATATGTCAGACTCTTTGTAGTGTTGGGATTCTTTGCGCATTTTGGTGCGCCGTGATTTGCTGCTGCCGCTGCTGCCCATAGCGCTGGTTGGTGTGCCAGCCGAGCAAGGTGATAGTATCTTCCTTTGGCTGTGATTCGAGTCTTTGCTGCTCTGCGATTGCCAGCGACTGCCATTCGAAGAACCCTGTGAAGAGAGTGTGTCCTTGCATTCACCCTCCGGTGAGAGACGTTTCGAGAATGTTTGGAAAGTTGCATTCGCGTTGAGCGCGCTTGGTGTGATCATGTTATTTGCTGCCGCTGGCGTGGTTACCTCAACAAAATGTGGCGAGTTATTGTTCTCCATTGAAAATGTGACTGTGGTGGTCACCGTGAAATTATTGGCCGCGCTCAAGCCATGTTCCGATGGTAGTGGGCTGCTGGGTGTGAGTGGCTTAAAGCAACGCAAAGGTGGTGCCGGCGGTTTACGCAGGTCTAAATTCAGCGTGTTCGGTGGCTTGGGACGTCGTGGGCGTATGCCATTATCTGCGTTCATTTTAATACCTTTAGCTGTTACCGGCAGCATATTATTTGATTTGAAGGTGCTGAGATTGCCATTCGTAGCCGATGCACTATCAGCCGTTAAACTAGCATTGCCGTTACAATGATTATTAATGTCTACCGGTGACATTGTTAATATTACTGAGTCCACCGATTCGGGACTCATTAGCTGCATTTGTGGACCACCGCTTGTAGTGAAAGAACTCATGCTCGAAGTTGTATCTGATGGCGTGCCGGCCTGACTGAAGAGACCAGCCAGATTACTGGTTGGACTGAAGATCTTAGACGATTGTGGTGCGGCGGAATTGCTACTGAAAACCGTTGTGCCCAAGCCGCTGGTCTCTGTCAATGAGTTTGGTGATTTAGCATCGAGTAGATTAGCCTCTGACTCTTGTGGCTTCGGGCAAGACATCGGATAACGCCAGAACTCCTGACCCAAGAGCGCCAGTGATGAGAGTTGTTGGCGATTTTTAACTTCGCGCAAAGCGCGTGGCAGTACTAATTGTACCGGCAGCTCATCGCAACATTGTGCATAGTGTGCGATGAGTGCCGGTATCGAATCGAATGTGAAACGCGAGCTCTCCAAGCTCAATATGCCGTCGTTTGATTGTATCAAGTAGTGTTCAATGTAGGGACCAGTGTCCGGAGGCAGACGCACCGATACGGCCATAGTGTTGGGTTGACTGGAGCCGCGCACAATGAAATTCTGCAAAAGAGAGTATACAGTGGTGAGTTCGTGATGTAAAGTGTTGAGATTTTATTGTATAGAGGAAAAAAGCAAGATGAATAGTAAAAGTGAGAAAATTTAAAACTGCATAAAAGGGTTTCCAGAAACATTTATAATCTCGGGACTTGTAACAGTTTCTTCAGCTAACTGTTGTTTGCTAAAAAAAATAAGGTTGAATATGAGTCTATGAATTGATGTATCCCTTGGACCGTGCTTCAAGGTTGGCTCTTAAAACACGTATGTGAACCCGCCGGATAATGAATATAAATATGAGTTTATTATGGCTAACAGATCCTGACTTTCAGAATTACTTTACTTTTTATACCCTAAAACATGACCCAGAAGGAAGTGTCGGGGTCGCTATAAAATATAAATATAACTGATCAGCATTACGAACTGAGTCGCCATGTCTATCTGTCCGCTCGTCCGTCTGTCAATTTATGAGATATCGTTCTGAAATTTTCAGACATCCTTCTTTTACCAAGAAGTTGTTCATTTGTCGAAACCGCCGACAGCTGCCAATAGAAACTGATCGACCGTAATCAAGTGCTTGTAGGAAAACTTATTTCATTTGACGAGATATCTGCAAATAATTTGGCATGGACTTTTGACTAAAGCAATCTCCGAAGAAATTGTCCAGATTGGAATACCATTGCATATAGCTATCATGCAAACTGAACAATCTAAATCTGGTGTTTGTATGGGATACTCTTTCATTTGACGACATATCTTCCCCAATTTTGGCGTGGGCTATTGCCTAAGGTAGTGGTATAATCTCCATAGAAATTGTTCAGATCGGACCACTATAGCGTATAGCTGCCATATGAACTGACGAATCAAAATAAAGTTCTTCCAAGGAATCTTTTATAGTTGTGAAAGGTATTATAACATCGGTGCAACTGATTTTTTCCCTGTTTCTAAATATCTTTGTTGCATTATCTGCCAAACAACGATTGCTTTCTTAGATATTTGCTGCCGTAAAAGTCACTACCTTCCTTTTCTTTTTTCTTCTCCAACTGTCGCACACATCACACCCGCCAACAGCAGCGCAGATTTAATGTTGCGTTAAAAATCTGCACATAAATTTCATATCATAATAACAATGATAAATATTCTCATCACTCAGACGCGCGCGTCTTTTGTACGCAGCCATTTACATTAACGCGCTCACACTCGCACACACACACACACACATACTAAAATGTAAGGGCAACACTTCATTGCAGCTAGAAACTGCTGCTGCTGCTAGGGAAAACTTTTGTTTTGTCTTCCGGTCGAGACTTGTGCCGTGCATGCTGTTGCTTACACTCGTTCGGTGCTTCGCGGCGTATGAGTAATGTGTAGGAATCAAGTGATTTCGCAAAGAGTGGGTAAGAGTGTTTATGTGCATGGGAGGATTTTGAAAATGGAATCGACGAAATTAACGCTCAAGTGCGTCTGTCACACTGAAGTGAGCATAATAAGCAACAACAACAATAACAACTCAATTGATGTGTCGCCTTTGGGTTGCTGACTGCTCAGCCAACTGCTTATGAATTTTGTGCGTTCGCTTATTTAAATGAGATTTTATTTAACACATTGTTATTGTTGTTGTAAAACTTTACAGACAACTAGCGGGCAGCAAAAGTACTCGGAAAAGTGTTTGGTTTTTTCGTTGTAGGCGAAAGTGCTGAAGTTGGTTGTTCTTGGTGTCACTATATTTGTGTATGCCTGCATGTGATTTGATTTAATATGCATTAGCAAAGGGCGTCAAATGCTCTCGCATTAAATACATCAAATAAACGGTCAGTTGTTGTTTGGCGTTGGTAATGCGTTTTAGTTGTCGGCAGGGAAAGTAAAGTGAAATCAGTTAAATTTACAATAAACAAGCAATGCAATTTTGGATTTTGGATTTTAGAACTTTAAATATTTGCTCTTAATGATAATTTGAATAATGAATTTTCTTGCAATATCTAAGAATTATATCTAGTAATATAAAATTAAAATATAAAAAAAAAAAATAAAAAATTAAAATGACTAAATTTTTGAATTTATTTTTAAAATCTTAATCTCGACTTATCTGCAAAAATTTAATCAATTTAATTTAATAATTAAAATTTTTTTTAATATTTTAATTTCATATTACTAGATATAATTCTTTTACTATTTTTAAGCTTTTTATATTTATGTTTAAAATTTAAATAATTTTTTTTTAGTAAAATTTTAGCATTAAAAGTTTTTATGAACGTTTTTAATTACTTTAAGCTTACTTTCAATTAAATTTTAATTTAAAACTGAAAATTATTTGTTTAATCTATTGTTCATTTGTTATGATTTTATTGCACTTCATTGTATCTTAATTCTTTAAAAATACAACTTTGAATTTTGAAAAATAAAATATATTATATTTAACATGTTATTTTTAATTAATTTTTTCATAAGCAATTCTCTTTTACTTTTGTTTAAAGTTTTAACATGAAAAAAATAAATTATGTTTATATTAAATATGATTTTTTTATTTTATTTTCAAAATTAAGCTATTGAATCTTTTATAACCCTTAAGTTTAATAAAAATGCTCACAAAACATTAAAGTTGAAGACTTTTTTATTTCTAGTTAAATTAAGTATTTAATATTTATGAGAAATTTACTGAAAAGCAACTTTATAAAGTTTTGTAACAATTCTATATTTTTTATTATATTTCTAGTAAAGCGTTTTATTACTTGAATTCCGTTTTTTCTTTAAAATATTTTCTGGAAATGAAAATTCAATATTTATGAAAAAGTTATGTAAAAAACTTTATACTCCTTTAAATAAAAAAATGAAATTAAAAAATTATTAACAATTTTTTTTATAGAATTATTATTTTTTTTTATTCATGTTATTTAAAAAATATAAAATTTGTGAAAAAGTTGTGTAAAAAACTTTGAACTCCTTTAAATAAAAATGTTGAAATTAAAAAATTATTAAGATTTTTTTTATAAAATTATTATTATTTTTATTCATGTTATTTAAAAAAAATATTAAATTTATGAAAAAGTTATATAAAAAACTTTATACTGCTTTAAATAAAAAGTTGAAATTAAAAAATTATTAACGTTTTTTTTAATAAAACTATTATTTTTTTATTCATGTTATTTAAAAAAAATATAAACTTTTTTCCATTTTTAGGATAAGATCATTTTTGAACTTAATTATTTACATTTTTATGAAAAAAACAAAAATTGAAAAAAATTAATATTTTTTTATTAAAAAAATTTATCTTTTATTATTTAAAATTAATAATTTTTTATTAAAAAAATGTATCTTTTAATTTTTTTGTTTTATATTTTTATATTTACGACTTTAATTATAAAAAAATCGATTTATAATTTATATTTTTTAATTTTTTTGTTTAAAATTTTTTATTGCTTTTATGTATAATAGTTTTTTGTTTATATTTTTCTTATTTTGTTTAACATTGTTTTTTTAATTTATATTAATTTGCACGTTGAATATTATTTAATCAAATTTTAAAAACATTTTCATTGATTTTCATCAATAGTTTCAAATTATTAATTATTTTTTAACAAATATTAAAAAAAAATTAATAATTTTTTATTAAAAAAAATTTCTTTTAATTTTTTTATTTTATATTTTTTTATTTTTATATTTATGATTTTAATTATAAAAAAATTGATTTATAATTTATATTTTGTTGTTAAACATTTTTTATTGCTTTTATGTATAATAGTTTTTTTGTTTATATTTTTCTTATTTTGTTTAACATTGTTTTTTTTTAATTTATATTAATTTGCACTTTGAATATTATTTAATCAAATTTTGAAAACATTTTCATGGATTTTCTAGTCACTTCATCCATAGTTTCAAATTATTAATTATTTTGTAACAAAGATTGAAAAAAAAATTAATAATTTTTTATTTAAAAAAATGTATCTTTTAATTTTTTTGGTTTACATTTTTTTATTTTTATATTTATGATTTTAATTATAATAAAAATCAATTTATAAATTATATTTTTTTTAATTTTTTTGTTTAAAATTTTTTATTGCTTTTATGTATAATAGTTTTTTTTGTTTATATTTTTCTTATTTTGTTTAACATTTTTTTTTTTAATTTATATTAATTTGCACTTTGAATATTATTTAATCAAATTTTGAAAACATTTTCATTGATTTTCATCAATAGTTTATTAATTATTTTGTAACAAAAATTAAAAAAAAAATTAATAATTTTTTATTAAAAAAAAATTAATAATTTTTTATTAAAAAAAATTAATAATTTTTTATTAAAAAAAATTTATATTTTAATTTTTTTGGTTCATATTTTTATATTTATGATTTTAATTATAAAAAAACCGATTTATAATTTATATTTTTTGATTTTTTTGTTTAAAATTTTTTATTGCTTTTATGTATAATAGTTTTTTTGTTTATATCTTTCTTATTTTGTTTAACATTGTTTTTTTAATTTGTATTAATTTGCACTTTGAATATTATTTAATCAAATTTTGAAAACATTTTCATTAATTTTCATCAATAGTTTCAAATTATTGATTATTTTGTAACAAAGATTGAAAAAAGAAATTAACAATTTTTATTAAAAAAATATATCTTTTAATTATTTTTTGTTTTATATTTTTTTATTTTTATATTTCTTTATTTTTATATTTATGATTTTAATTATAAAAAAAATCGATTTATAATTTATATTTTTTAATTTTTTTGTTTAAAATTTTTTATTGCTTTTATATATACTAGTTTTTTTGTTTATATTTTTCATATTTTGTTTAACATTGTTTTTTTTAATTTGTATTAATTTGCACTTTGAATATTATTTAATCAAATTTTGAAAACATTTTCATTGGTTTTCCAGCCACTTCATCAGTAGTTTCTAATTATTAATTATTTTTGTACTTTTTTTTGATTTTGTATATAATTATTTTGTATATATTATTATTAAATTATATATGTATATATAATATTATTTTCTTTGTAGCCACTATTATTTTGATAATAAACAAGTACATAACAATACCGGACCGATTCTATGAGCTGACGATATAAAATGCACATAAAAATATTGAAATTAAAAAAAAAAAAATATTTACACAAAAAACCTAAAACATCTGCAAGTACTGTACAAAATAATAAATAAATGTTCAGTTTCTATTTGCCACAAAATATGCTATTTAATGGACTAGCAACCAGCATAACTGGCAGTTGCAGTCGCATACAGCTTCAGTAAAGTGCTCCTACGACGCAAGTAAAGTCACAGACTGAAATTTATACCATCATAACAACAACTTTATCGAGAGTAACAACAACTAAAAGCAGCAGTAGTAAAAGTAATGCGTACAAATACTTTTACAGGGCGCCAGCTAACCGAACTCAAGTGCAGCGCATATATTTTTGAGTTTAAGCATATTTATTAAACCATGCTTTGGCTCGAATGCGCTGCAGTTTACAGTTAACTTTTTGGACACTCACATACACATACATTGACCAATTTAAAGTGAATTGCAGACGGTTTTGGCCGCAAGCGAGCGAATGACAAATAAAGTGAGAACGGAGAGTTTATAATAAAGTGATGGAGAGTTAATATAACTGTGAATATTGTGTATGTGTAAATGGAATGTATGAGTAGGAGCGCACTAAAGTGTAGCAAGTATTTTAAACTAAAATTTTAGTGATATTCATGAGCTCTTTAGAAGCATTGGCAATAGTTTAGTTAAGGTTGTTAAGATACTTATAGCTCTTGGATGCTGAATACTGATTTGTGTATACATAATAAGTATTAATATACAGAAATAAAGGAATATACTCGTATATACTCTAAGGTCACCCCTTAACTAAATAGGGATTAACTAAATAAGGCGGTGACCTTAGTGAATATACCATAGATCCATTCTTTTGTTACAAGCCGTCTCCAAAGCTCAGAAATAACAAAATTTCTCAGAGATCATAATTCCAAAAATTTTTCCATAATTTTAGCCAAGAAATGGTGTAAAAAAGAAGATCTTGAGACTTCGTCGCTTACTAAAATATCTCAAATACTAATTATGTCGTCAATTCATATGAAATAAGTTGGCTGTCATAATTCTTTTACTGTCTTAATCGCGAAGAATATAATTTAAAGCAATAAAAACGTAATAGGTTTTTAGTTTGAATGTTATGAATTCTCCTTAAGGCTTCAAAAAGTTGCAAAATTATCAAACTGTTACAGAAAGCTCATTTTTGCATCAACTGTCGGCAACATTTGTGCAATATTCACCTGAAGAATTTTGTTTTCCAGCGATATTACCTTTCAAAGCGATGAACAACTCATACACCAGTATCTGAACTTAATAACTGAATTCACATAGAATAGCAAATTTTTAGGAAAATAGCTATTTTAGCTCTCCAGTAAGACCTCAAATATCTTTTATATATCTACACAAGTATATAACCTTTAAAAGCTCTCTTTCATACGGTAAATGCATGCTACTGATTGAAAAATGTTAAAAATATAGCATTTATTCACAATTCTATAATTACATAATAACATACAAATAAATAAAAAACTAATTTTTTATTTACAAATTTTAAATTTTCCTATAACGAATAAAGTGCAAAATGTTACTCATACGCCACGTCAACCCACTACTGTGTGGTTGTTTTAAGCCATTTTTGGAATAAATTTTATTGTGTTATGTACACTTTCAAGCACAGAACTCAATTATAAAGTGCATAACTAGCTGCTGGAAGCTGCTATTTGCGGTTTTTTCTTTAAGTTCTTGACTAAATTGAGCATATACTTTAGTCCATAACTTCATAGATTTATATATGCAGTTCATTGATAAAAAAATCAAAATAATATAATATTTGCTGCCGTAAAATAACATTAAATAATAACATATTTTTAAATTTGCAAAGCTGCAGTAGCTTATTTCTATTCCACCAATAATGTTACTCATACGCCACGTCAACCCACTAGTGTGTGGTTATTTGAAGCCATTTTTGGTATCAATTTTATTGTGTTACCTACACTTTGAAGCACGGAATTCAATTACAAGTGAGTATAAGAGCATAACTTAGCTGCTAGTAGCTTTGGTTTTCTGATTTTTCTTTTATATTTCGACCATTTCCTGTCTCTAGTCCCTCCTTAGGTAGCGACAAAAAACACTTCAGCTAGCCAAATTTAATATCCACTTAAAGCGTGCCACAATCACATTTTTCGGCACACTGGAATGTCTTTATTGCATTGGCTTACTATCTTCATTGATTCAATTTCCGTCTACTTCGATTTTTTGGCTGACCAAACGTTGTTTGTGCGCCTCACACGCCGGATGCAAGTGTTCGTTTTCTACAATTTTTCCTCCATTTTTTGCGCTGCAAATATTTTACTATCAGTCACAGAATGAAGTATTGCAGGGGTGTGCCACAATATGCTCTTCGCTATGAGTTTGTCTTGCCGGCGCTGCTGGTGGGTCGTTGATCGGGCCGGTCTACTGAGTATTTATGCCGGAAATGCAATTTGTGATTTCGTTGTGGAGGACCGGAAAACGTGCGCTAACGATGTGAGAAATCTCAGCAAAAGACAATAGAAATATTCTGGCATTCAACTTCATTTCCTTTACTCTGTTTTGAAAGTGTCTGTGTGTCGTTGTGCGCATTTTAAATTGCTAGACAATAGCGACGTTGGACAACTGTGGAAATGGCAGGGTAGGGTAGCAGCACAAATTAAAATATTGGCTTGTGTATTTGACTGCTAGGTATGTGGCGTAAATTAATTGTGCAAAATGGCAAAGATTACGACTGCAGGCATTAAATTATTGTTAGTTAATTTCGTGCAGAAAAGAAACACCAAACGAAAATTGAATTGAATTGAGAAAATGCTGAGTATTTAGCCGGTGGTTTGGATGGATAATTAAATAGCCCGAATAGAGTTGAGAGAGAAAGCATAAATCATAGTAACTTACAGAGCTTTGGGTACGCCTTATATATTTTTTTGTAAAAAGTTAAACGAATTGATTGTTTGAGGTAAGAATGAAAGAATTTTGCAGCTTTCCATTGCACAACTTGCGTAGACGAATTACATTTTCTGCATATTGCGCTCACAGATACTGAAAGGGTATGAGTGATGAGTTTATACAGCTCAAATAATAATTATTTTTGAAATTGTAATAAGTAATTTTTTTAAATAAAAAAAAAAACATATCACTAAACTTCAAAACCCTAGTCAAAATATCAAAATATTTTTTACTCTGATATATTCAAAACCAGTTAAGTAGTTAAGAATTCTGAACTTCAAATTTTTAACTATAAATCAGTTTTGATTTTCAAAATTTGTTATTTCATTATTTGAAACTATCTTTTCACAAAAAAAAAAAAAAAAAAAAATAACTTCAGAGTTAGCTTATAAAGGTTAGGAAATACAAATATGAACTAAAAAAGTGTGAAACCAATAATAATAAATTTCTAAATTTCCTAATTCAAAATTTTAAACTATTTCCAAAACAAAAAAAAATATGAAATTTAGTATTAATAATAATTAGGAAATTGCGTTTTGAAATACGCAAACCTTTTAGTTCACGGTTTTTTTATTTACTATTTAGAGAAAAAGACAAATTCCAACACTTAAAATTCGAAATTTTAATTTTTCAAAACTCAAATATTTTAGCCAGAATTCAAGTTTGAAATATTTATTCATAAATATAAATATGAATTAAAAAAATGAAAAACCAATAATTATAAATTTTTAAAGTTTGAAAACTTTAAATCTGAAACTATGTTTTAAAGATTCAAATTTCATAATTTATAGGAGGAAAATTGCGTTTTAGAATACAAAAACAATTTAGTTCACGGATTATTTTATTTACAGATTAGAAAAAAGTCAAATTTCAAAACTACTACTTTTGAAAACTAAAATTTTTAGTATTTCTTAAAACTAAAAAAAATGAAATACTTATAGTATTCTTAAATACAAATACGAATTAAGAAATGTAAAACCAACAATAATAAATTTTTAAAATTTCAAAACTAAATTTGAAACTTCATTTTAAAGATTCGAAAATTTGAGTTTTATAATTTATAAGTAGAAAAATGTGTTTTCATATTTAAATACACGAGGTATTTTACTTGGAGGTTAGAGCAAAATTCTAGCATTATTTCGTCTCGTCTAACCCCGTTATGTCGTTTATCAGTACCACCAAATTACAGTAAAATTTTAAGACCAGCTGCACTGCGATAAGCACTCCAAGCAAATTGCATGCATTAAATAAATAATTTCTGTAAGTTTATTACAAAATAGCTCGTTAGCAGTAAATATTAAATTTTACATACACAAAATAAACGACCGAAATGTTGGCTACATTGTCGTCGCTTTTGAAAATTCATTATTTAAATATTTGCTTATGTGATTGCACGGATATGTACAAGTATATGCGAGTATGTACGAGTACCTGCACATTCGCACGCACCACTCACATTAAATTTGTATAGAAAATTTATCGCACACAAATAATATGCAATTTGCAGTTTTGCCCACGACCAACCAAAGCAATTGTTGCAATATAATGCACGCTTGATGTCCGTGTTGCATGCAACACACAAGTAATTTCAACTAACAAAACAATGCAATAGATTGTACGAGCTATGCAGCGCTGTGAGTATAACACAATTTATTGCTATTGCAATATTTGTTAATGAAATGTTGATGGGAGAGCAAAGGATGCGCTCGAGGGGCTTAGTCGGGCGAATGAGAATGGTGTGATTATTTTATACCGTGTATTGTAGCATTAAGTGCTGTTGAAAAGACCGTTAGGGATATGGTATGTACCGTTTGCATATATGGAGAGTAAAATGTAAAGAATATTTAGGGCAAAAATGATCGTCTTGAATCATTACTTCTTTCCTCTTAAGTTTATGTTTTTTCTTTTAGAGCAATGTTCTCATAACCGTAAAAGCAATAACACAGTTAACCAGTGGAATTTAATAAGAAAAATTGGTTGTCAAAAAAGTCTTGCGGTATTTTCGCAAGTTGGCGCTGAAAGCGCGTAGTTCTAGTTTTATTTGTCGCATCGGGTCATACTATACCTTTTTGGAAAGCTCATTTCACGCGCTAACACGTGTTTGATTGATTGTCGTTTCTTTTAAGTCGTTCGTGAGTTATAGCGTCGCAAACATGGAGCAAAATAAAGAGAAAATACGGCATATTTTACAGTACTACTACAATAAAGGCAGAAATGCATCTCAAGCCGCCAATAAAATTTGTGCAGTTTATGGACCCGATACAGTTTCCATTTCCACCGCACAACGATGGTCTCAACGTTTTCGTTCTGGTGTAGAGGTGGTCGAAGATGCGTCACGCTCCGGAAGGCCCGTCGGCGAAAATTGCGATAAAATCGCTGAATTGGTCGAAAGAGACCGGCATAGTAGTCACCAAACCGTTATAAACCATTTGAAGAAGCTTGGAGTCACTAAGAAGCTCGATGTATGGGTGCCACACGAATTGATTCAATAAAAATACCGCAAGACTTTTTTGACAACCCATTATGTATTGTACAATTCTTAGCTTATACCAGTTCTTTCTATTTGATCAGTTTTGTCGGTCTACTTCATTTATATCAGACTTCTAATTTATTAATGTTCTTTATTTACAAAATTTTTTTTCCATTTGGTCATGACACTTTTTAAATTATACCAATTATTTCTGTGATTTTAACGGTATTTTCATTTATACTAGAAAATTTAAAATTATCTATAAAATTTTAATGATTTATACCAGTTTTTATACGTGTGTTGTGATCCTTTATTTACACCGATTTTTTATACTTTATAATATCAGAATGTTTTACTTATACCATATATACCAGTTATTTATATCTGGTTATGTAATTCTTTATTTATACTAATTTTTCTACTTTATTATATAGGAATGTTTGACTTATACCAGTTCTTCTGTGATTATGACATTATTTTTTACCTAAAAATACTTTAATATATAGGAATTTTTGATTTATACCAGTTTATTCTGTGATTATGAGAATATTTCATACTTAAACTAGTTAATTTTAAATTGCTTATGATATTTTTAGTGATTTTTACCCGGTTTTTAATTTTTAGCTTTGTCAGTTAACATCATTTCTGTGATTATAACAGAATTTTTTAACTCTAAATTTATTTAAAATTGTTTGTGATTTTCTTACTGCTTTATATCAGTTGTTTCTATTTAAATAAGGCAGTCCTAGTCCAGTTATTTAAGCTTAAATTGGGTAAGAATCTCGGAATTCGATATACCCATTTATACATATGTCTGTAAATACTTGTATATTGACACCCTAAAGTTGTCTCAAAACCTACATATGGTAGGGTATGCCGAGGTGACCTTACTATAATGACTGGATTAGTCCCTTATACCAGTTACATGTTCGATTCGCCCTCTTGTTGTGTATATATCTGACGGCTTATTTATTAAAATACCAAAATTTCCTAATAAAGGAACACTTGTTTAAAAATATAAATAAACTTGGAACATTTATTGCAAGAAGAGCTTGATGGAATACAGATTTTGGTTCAAAAAAGCTAGTTATGGGTTAAAATATCGAAAAATCTTTAAAGATTTGGATGACCGTAGATAGCCGACCCTCTAACGATATCATTGGAGTAAGTTGGTTACTATATCGTTTATGAAAAGCTCTGTTCAAACGAAAGCTCTGAGCAAAGTAAACGTCGCGTGAAGCCACAATTGAGACATTATACCCTAAATTATAAAATACGGCTTCGTATTGCTTCCACATACGTCCATAGCTCGGATATTAGGAATATTTCTCTATTTGCAGACTCCAAAAAAATGTTCGCTGGAAAAAATTATTGAAATGTAGATATATTTACAATGTTCAATAACGTTTTTTTGATATCTCTTTTGAAGAATAGAAACGTTTGAGAACTGATATTCTATAACCAGGCTAAATTGTTACTTAGCTCTGTTGTTTTGGTAACTTATGCCTATTTTCATGACTTCTTTGGAGGGTGTTTTTTTTATAGGAAAATAAAAATTAATTATCTTGAATATTAAGAGTGTTTTTATTTACATATTGAAAATGTAAAAAAAAATATATTTGAAAAAATTTAATACATTACTATTATTATTGTCACTCGAAGTTGAAACCTCAAAAGAAAAAAAAAAAAAAAAATGCACGTGGGTGGCCCGGCTGATTTTGGCTCTTGATGTTATCTGAAATCAAATATTCTCGATTATTCTTAATCTATAGACATGTCATTCGGGTCGGAACTACTGAAGTTAAATTTCAAGAGTAAATAATGGCGGACTTTAAAAAAAAGTCCTTTTTTTTAGCAGAGAAAGGGTTGTAAAGTAAAAAGTTAGGGGTGAAAAAAATTCTCGTTTGTACCGACGAGAACTATTAGAGTGTAGAACAGCTTGTAAAAATATGAAAGCAATCGGTTCAGTAGAAAAAAGTTAGGACCCTGGCCGACCAGAGAAACAATGTTTAGAGAAAAACGCGTTTAAAGTTCAACAACTCCAAAAGAGAGGACTCCGACAATCTTCGAGGTGCTCTGGGAAACTCGTTATAACTCGCGAAAATTTTCGAATTTCAAATTAAGCAAAAAAAAAAATTAGATTTTTCGAACCCAAGTTACCAGACTACTACCTTAAGAGCCTAAGTGGTTAGTCAGTTTGAGCTCTAAACCCAAATTCGCTTTGCTCTTTTCCATATGTTTTTTGATAGCATTAACGGTAAAATTTATGACAGAGTCCTAGTACCAATATCCCCTCATTGCTGTGAAAGCGAGTAGTTGTCGATAGTGCGTAAATAGTTGTATATTGGTAACACTACAATCCAAGTATCTATTTAATATCCAATAGGTCGATCAACGATTTCTGTTAAAATTTCTTTGACTTTTTTAAGGCCCGTTTGTTAATTCTAACTGCAACTTGTGTGTAGGGTTGATCGTTCACTCCTTTATTACGCCAAGGGCTTAAGAGTTGCACGGTGTGTATGACTTACTTGTAGTTTCCACGCAAAGTCCTTCAATGTATTGGAGTTTCGGTAAGAGTGCTATGTAGTGGGACTAAGAGTGGCCATTACAACAATTTGAGAGTTATGTGTTTGGTAATTCAATAATTATAATTGTAATCAGTTGGTTTGCTATTGCTTATGACAAGTCAAATCAACTACATATCATAACAGAATCTCATACTGAGTTGTAAATAGCTTAAACCTTATTATGTGGCTATGCGTGTCGGTGACAGTTTTTGTCAGACTGGCAACATTGATAACATCAAATTAAATGGTCTGTCAATACAAGTAATGTGAAAATGTAAGGTTACCGAGAAGATTACCGTGATTGTCAAGCAAATTACATGTAAGTTTGTATATTTTTAAAATACTTATGTATGAACGCAGAGCTGCATGCTGACCAGTAACAGTGCTACATGACAATAATGAACGTTTAAAATGCATTGTGGCTTATCGCAGCCGACTGATGAGCAAATAGGCAATAAGTAACCGTAGTTGGGAAGAGCGCATAAGTGAATTTGAAGGCAAGTGCTGGCAATACAAGCGTGTGAGAGCGCTTATAAGCGGCAATTGTGCAAGTGCTGTGAGGGGAGTGGAAAGCTGTAGGAAAGCGTGCGTGTATATTAAACACATTTGTAATGTAACCGATAAAGACTGACTGAATAAAGACTGACAAAATTTATGTAAAAGTACCGTGGAGGCGCATAAATAACGAATTAATGTGGCAACACCGATTGAGAGGCGAGCATATAGAGGCATTGAGAGCGGAAAGGAGTATGTATAAAATATATTTGCGCACGAAGGCTGCGAAATAACGGGCATATCGTTGTGTTTGCACTCGCATATGTATAGCTATATAATAAATGTGCATTTATTTACTGTATTGATTGTTGTGAATGTAATTAATTTAACGGATATTGTTGGTCATATTTTATAGATTAATGAGTTTGCATATCGTTGGCAGCAAATGCAAATATGAATGTAAATATGAATGCAATTTCAACGCAAGGACCATACTTGACCCTTTGGATGTGTATATTGCTGTTAAATATATGGCATGTGCAATAAAGTGTAGGCGAAAATGACAATACTTATGCACAAAAATGCAGCTGAAGGCTGTTTGTATACCATGACTTCAGTAGAAACATAATGGAACTAGCTAATATAATTGGTGTTAAAGCAAATGTAATTTTAGTTTTGCGCCAAAATATACTCTAGGGTTAGCGATTTCTACCTAGCCACCATTCTTTTGAAGACTTAGAATATGGAAAGGTCGCTAAAATATATCATAAATCATAAATCGTTTAATAAAGTCAATGCGTAAGCAACTGGCAACTTAATAATTAATAAAAAAAAGTCTTGCGGTATTTTTATTGAATTAATTCGTGTGGCACCCATACATCGAGCTTCTTAGTGACTCCAAGCTTTTTCAAATGGTTTATAACGGTTTTATGACTACTATGCCGGTCTTTTTCGACCAATTCAGCGATTTTATTGCAATTTTCGACGACAGGCCTTCCGGAGCGTGGCGCATCTTCGACCACCTCTACACCAGAACGAAAACGTTGAAACCATCGTTGTGCGGTGGAAATGGAAACTGTATCGGGTCCATAAACTGCACAAATTTTATTGACGGCTTGAGATGCATTTTTGCCTTTATCGTAGTAGTACTGTAAATATGCCGTATTTTCTCTTTATTTTGCTCCATGTTTGCGACGCTATAACTAACGAACGACTTAAAAGAAACGACAATCAATCAAACACGTGTTAGCGCGTGAAATGAGCTTTCCAAAAAGGTATAGCATGACCCGATGCGACGAATAAAACTAGAACTACACGCTTTCAGCACCAACTAGCGAAAATACCGCAAGACTTTTTTGACGACCTAATATATCCAATTTGACTATCATTTGCATTTATTTGAGAAAAAATACTTTATAGAGACCAAAAATTCATAACCAATCTGCCCGAAATGTTCCTTTTATATCTTTAGAGAGTTAGCTTTTAGTCTCATTTTACGGTCACCCAAAGTGAGTGAGTGAATTTTTTGCAATTTTCGTCAGTAACAGCCACTCAGCAAGCCTTATTTTGATATAAGCAGCATTTTCTTTTCAACTCAAGAATTTCAGAATATGGTTATATCGTCTAAGAAGTTAAAATCTTGGTCAATCTTCATAGTGTGCGTTCAATGTATTTTTTAACAATGGAAAATATTGAATATCGTGCAGTCATATAATTCAGGAACGAATGTTAAAAGTGCATAATGATTGTTCACCTAAAATTAGAACAGTAGAAAGATGGGTTTTTGCATATAAACGTGGTGGCCTTGAAGATGATCCACGTGAAGGGCGTCCAAAAAGCGCACCAAAAGAGAAATCATAGCCGTAATAGAGTATATGGTTTTGGAAGATCGTCGATTGACTGATAGAGATTTAGTAGAGGCTCTACTAATCTCATTTGGAAGTTTGAACCATATCTTAAATGAAATTTTGACTTTTAAAAAGCTGTGTGCACAATGGGTGCCACATTCGCTAACAATGGAAAACACACTCGAATGCGACTTTCTTAGCAACATTTGGAGCGTTTTAAAAAGGATAAAGTGGATGTTTTGCGTCGTTTCATCACTATGAATTGAGACTTGGGTCTATCACCATGATCCTGAATCAAAACAAGAGGCTAGAGAGTGGTGTGAACCTGGTTGTTCGGTTTCGAAACGAGTTCGTGCCTGGAAATTGGCCAATAAAGTTATGGCATCAGTTTTTTGGGATGCGTGAGGAATTTTGATTGTGGATTACTTGCAAACTGATAAAAAAATTAATTCTGAAGATTATTGCAACCTTTTGGACCAGTTGAATGAAAAAAATCGTGAAAAAAGACCCGGTTTCAGAAGAAAAAAAAAAAAATTTTCATCAGTACAATGCACAGTGTCACAAGAGCATTATGACAATGGCTAAAATCCTTGAATAGAAGTTCGAATTGTTGGAGCATCCACCAGATTTGGCCACCAGCGACTTACATTTCTTTACAGAACTCAAAAATTGTATGCATGGCAAGCGTTTTTCATCAAATAAAGCGGTCATAGTGGCTGTTGAAACGTATTTTGCAGACATTCCGGATTCTCACTTTAGAAATGGGATCCACAGACTGGAGGATCGTTGGAGCAATTGTGTTAATGTTCAGGGAGATAATATTGAATAATTGATTGAATAAAGTGTATTCTTAATCATATCAGAAAATTGTGTTTTTCTTATCAAACGACAAAGCTTATTGTATAACCTCGTACTCTCGTAACAGTAGTAAATCTCTTTTGTAAATAAGTATGGGCTGCCTGTCTTCTCTAGGACATCACGTAACTGGTGTTTTTTAGACGTTTGGTTTTTTACTGAGGCAATACTTTTTGTGGAGTTGTTCTTTGTGACTTCATTAATTTAGTTTGGTATGCTATTTCACAATGAGAAGATTTATTCTGGAACAAAATTCTCTGTTCGTGCGCTACGCCAAATATTGGGTAGTCTTAATCGCCCAGCAGAGTCAGTAATTCGGGTAACTACCGACCGTTTGGTGTTTTATATGGACAGAGAGAATTATTGGTCCATATTTCTTTAAAAAAGAAGTCGGCCATAATGTCAATAGGGGACGCTGGAACCATCATTAATTACTTTTTCGATCCAGAATAGGAGAATTTTAATGTGGAAGATCTTTGTTTCGAACAAGACGGTGTTGCAAGCCATACAGGCAACGAAATGAAACAATCAATTTATTGAAGGAATCTTTTGGTGAACGTATTATCTGCCGTGGTGCTGTGGCTTGTATGATCGTGCGAATTTATGCCGCTGCACTACTTTTGTGGAGTTATGTGAACTTCCGTGTTCTCTGACGACAGAAATTTTCCTGAACCGATAATGTCGTATTTTAATAAATAGAAAAACTGAAAATTTATAGCATCTTCCAAGCATCTTTTAAACTCAATAACATATTAAATCCAAATACTCTCAGCTCCCTTTTCAGCCGCTCTGTATCACTTTGTAAATTGTAAATTCCAGCAGCTTCTGTACTTCATTAATGTTTAATATGTCTGCAAGCGCTGCATCCATACAACAAATATAAATGAAATATGTAAATTTCAGCAGTGCATGTATGGCATGTGTGTGTTTGTATATGCACACATTTGGTGCGTTCGCCCTATTGATCTTCGCTCATTTCGTTTGCCAGTCGAATTACAAAACGCCACAGGCCGCCGAAGTCTACCAGCAGCTCTGGCACTTTACCCTTTTGTCAACAGTTGCTATTTGTAAGCGCAGTTGGAGTCATACACATCTATACATATACATATATGCATACGTATACATATATATACATGTATATGGATGTCACATCTGCACATTACCGCTTCGCCTGATTTGAATTTGCAAACAACATTTCCGGTTGTTGTGGCATGCAGCACACGCAGCGCGTTTTTTGTCAAATCTACGCACGCAAATCGATGGGATAAAGGCGCACATATCTAATGGCAATATAGACATTTGCATGCGTATAAATCAAATAACATTTAGATCCTATGTTTTGGTATGTGTAGTTGCTTTGTACCTCAGCGGCTAACCACAGAAAGCCTGTTTCAAGTTCAATGTAAAATTCTAGCAACTGTGATTTGTGGCGAGCGAACTTATCAGCAGAATTTTTGGAGCCCAGCTGGATTATAATACTATTTCTTTCAAAAAAAAACTCATAGCGAAAAGAGCTTTGCAAAAAGAGCTTTATGTTTAAGCTTCGCGAAAGAAGCTTTCTGTATATTATATAAAGAAACCATTACGAGAAATTTTATGTATAATTTTATCGAAAAAATTTTACTTTTTTCTCAATTTGCCGAATTTACTCGTAGCACATCTAGTCTTTAAATTTATTTTTCCATTGCGTTCTGATATGTAATTTATAAATCTGCAAGAAAGTTGCTAACGACCCTATCAGTTAATCGTTTATAGTAATGTCTACAATTTCTGCTGTAATATCAGCTTACAGATTTTTACATTTAAGTGGGTATTCTACTGTAGAATTTTGAAAAATTCGATTATTTTTTCATATATTTAAAGTTTAGACCCTTAAAAACATATCCTCCAAAGAATTTTTAAAAATTAAAATAATTTTAAGGCTTACTTTAGCAGCACCTAGCCCGGTAGGTAGGTAGACCCACTTTTTTAAACGCGTTTTTCTCGAAACTACTTTTTTCCACACGGTACCGGCATTATCTCAAGTTCTATACAACCGATTCACTTGAAATTTTGTGTGAACTTTCTTTATATAATCCTTTATCGTTCCTACCAGCATCGTGTCAAAATTTTTTTTTTAATATTTTAAAAAAATTAAGGAATTTCAAAAAAAAAAGCGTAAAAAATTATTTTTCAACAGTCGCCATTTTTCAAAATTGTTATTTTCGTGTTCCCTGAGGTATGGACTATAACAGCATCCTTAATGATTAAGAATTTCTTTTGATTTTTTTTTAGACCACCAGGCGAGTCAGGATCGATGTCACCAGGATACGCCATTTTTTTTTTACACCGACCGATGCATATTGAAAAATGAGCTCAAAGTCAGGCCTTACAATTTCCAAAAGGTTCATGATCTCACACCGAAGCAGTAACTAGTAAGACTTGAGAAGCAGTTGCTTCGCATGGCCGGAAGCGGTCAAATTCCGAACATTGTGTTTACTGACGAAACAATTTTTCCAATTGCGCAATTCGTAAACTCTCAGAACAATAGGGTTTACTTGACCGACCGTTCATACGAGAATCTAAGTCATCGGTTGGCCACCAGGAGGCAGCACCCGCCACAAATAATGGTTTGAGCCGCTGTCAACGCAGATGGGCGCTTTCCAATTGTTTTTATCCAGCCTGGCGACGTATTATCGGGAAAGTATTCTGGAGGCTGCTTTGAAGCCGTGGGCAAACAAACATTTCGGTCGTAAACCATGGGCGTTTCAAAAAGATTCAGCACCGTCTCACAAAGCGCGAGTGAACCAAGAATGACTGGAAAACTACGTTCCGAACTTCATTACGACCAGACAATGGCTCTCACCAGATGTGAATCCAATGGATTAGTCACTCTGGGCCATTTTGGAGACCAAGGTCCGAAGTAAAAAATACACTAGTCTCGAGATGCTGAAGAAAGCCATTGTTCGCGAATGGGCCAAAATACCGCCAAGTTACATTCGGGCAGCTTGCGATTCGTTTTTTGACCGTCTCAAGGCCATAATTAAAGCAAAAGTGAATTGGTCCCGAATTAATGATTATTTTCACAGATTTTGTACTTTAAAATAAATAAAAATAATTTTCCAAACCGAAGTTATGGCTTTTTTAATTGGTTACACTTCGAGTGCCGGACCCTGTAATCCTGGGCTCGTATCTAGCTTTACGCTAATTATGGATAACACGCCTGTTCGTGAAAATCCCGTTAACTTTTTTTAATTTAATGTCAGTTTTGTGTAACGTCTATGTTTGAGAAAGTTTCAGAAAGTTTAATTACATATTTTGTTTAGGACTAGTTGTGGACTACTTCCATTTTTGGTTACTTTTATTATCCAGGAAGTTTAGGTTGTTATCTAATTAAACCTCATTGTTAAAAGTATTTATTTAAGGTATTTTCGGCGAATATCTAGCTTAACGTCAGTTCTGTGCTATTTCTATCTTCTAGAATATATTAGTTATACATAGATCTAGTTTAACCTCGGTTCGGAATTAGTTTATTTTTTTCTGATATTTATTTTAGTGTTTTTCTAATAACAAAATTAAGTTTTCGCTACAGAAAGATTTAATTCCAGCATTTTGTTGAAAAGTTTGGTAGGCCAAGAACAGTACATAACCTATCATCAAGTACTAGGTTGCTTAGGGAGGTAGATATAAGACCATATCTGATATTTGAAGCGATAATAAAACCAAGCTCTATATTTCTGGTCGAAATCTCTGCTGCTGGTTTAAGATCACTTAGAATTAGAATTAGAAAAAAAAAAAAAATAGAAAAGTTAATTTCAATAGCCTTTGATTTTAATAACATTACATATATCCCGTTTTAAATCTTATATATCGGTAGCTGGATGTAATGTTTTGGAATCCTCGAGGTCTCGACACAAATACTTTATATAAAATTCTTCGAGAGGATCGCTGCTTGTTTGAAAAATTAATGCTTTTAAGCACGCAATTATTAATACAACTGAACACTGTGCGCCAGTTAGTGATTTTAGTGCGGGCGTGGTAGCTGCCAGCAGGCAGTCGTCAGTTTAAATTCAACTGCAACGAAGCGTAAGTAGCCAAATGTGCGGTATTTGCATGGGCACAGCGATTGCCGCAAGCACGACATGGTTACAAATGTGGCAGTAATATTGTAACGGTTTAGTTATGCTTGTAAAAGTGTAGATATGTTTGTAGAAATGGTAGCTTTGCTTTGCAAGTGCTTGCCTGTAGGCCTCCAGGGCGTATGAGTAATTTAAATCTGTGGCATTCGCAATGAATTTCCAAATGATTGCATCACAACGGCTCCAAGCGTACGCTAGCGTGTAAAAGTAAAGCCTAAGCTAACTTATGAATACATCTACTTACATATATATGGCTACATAATTCTGTATGCCGCAATAGTGCAAATTTAGCAGACAGTGTTGCATGTAGAAAGGG
Source organism: Bactrocera zonata (assembly GCA_037783105.1). NCBI lineage: Eukaryota > Metazoa > Arthropoda > Insecta > Diptera > Tephritidae > Bactrocera > Bactrocera zonata. The sequence continues at coordinate 1,690,408 of JBAWJQ010005939.1, read as the reverse complement.
TTCTATAGCTGAAATATCTTGAAATTTCATGTCACTGCATAATTATAGCATGTAACTGAGTTTTGTTGTAATACAAACTGAAACACATTTGCTGCTGCTGACCATTTGCTACAGCTGTTTTACACACACAATTACTGGCGCCTTAACATATGCAATGTTCGAAAGCACATTCCGCATCTTTAAGTAAGTGTTTTAGTGGAAAAGTCAAATATGCTGGCTTTACGGAAATTTGATTTGTACGAAATGATGATCACTTAATTTGTAGTGCAGCCGTCAAATCAGTCAAATGTGTCAATTTGCCAATATGTTTACCCAAAGATGATTGAGAGCGTAAAGGGTTGAGTGTTGTGTGCTCATATATGTATATCATGTATACAGTATGCGTCCTTTCATCTATATGTATGGTTACGTGGCTATAAGCTTGCTTGTGTGTGTGAAATTGTTTGACTATTCATTTCGCTACTTCAACTTGTGAATCGATGCTTGCATTAGGGTAGTAAGTTTATTTACACTTAATACAGGGTGTTTAAAGCGGAGTGTAACTATTGCAATCACTTAGGTTAGCTAAGGTAAAATGGCTGATATTCGTGTGGCTACGTATAATCACAATAGTACAGTTAGAGACACCTATCCGTGGTGTGAGTCAAAAAGATCGCAGCATTTCGACAAAGCATCTAGATCCTGTCACAAATATATTGAGGCGGCTAATATCCATTCCAGGCTGCATCGGAAAAAGTATGGCAACACGGATGTTTTAACCTGGCAAGAACTGGACATCGGAGGAGAATGGCGCTTCCACCTCATCTACCTCCCTGTAACTTTCGTGCTCAAAAATCTTTAGCATCATTGCGTGAGTGCCTATGGGACAGTTAAGGCACATCTGTCATTGCGGCGTTGTGAATCTTGCAAAGAGTGCAGTGGACCTTTTATGTTCCACTCTGGGCCAGAAAACTGCAACCCAGCAAGTGGTGTTTGTTAACTATACCCTATAGATCTAACGCCAGGTCGCGCGAAGGCCGGGTAATTTGGTTAATATTGTCCTTTCTTGCAAGTTCATCGGCTGCATCAGTTTCCGGCGATTCTGCTGTGACAAGGCGTTTCGTTCCACTGCCAGTGAGGTCATGTACTTCTTAACTAGCTTTGAGCTTACTGCCCGTGAGCTCAAGATCTGTATCGCAGCACTGCTATCGGATTGAATGCATACCTCTATGAAAGAAGCTGCATTTCGGAGAAGTATATCAGTTGGTACTTAGAGGGGTGGCAGTCTAAAGTAAGAGTTGATTGAGCTCCCGATACAAGTTTCTCTCTACAACCTTACAATTATTACTTTTTTAGCAAAATGCCGGTCAAAAGGGGCCTTTTCACGACTAAGCTTAAAAGGACTAAGCTTAAAAGTCAAATATCAAGCCATTCCTAAGAAAGAGCTAGAAGGTTTTGAAAAATAAATTAAAATCGTACTTCAACCTTTATCAAGCCAGCCATACACCATAGAACCTCTTCTCATAACACTTAATTTTTTTTGGAGATATTTACTTTATAAAGGAAGATCTTGATTCGCAGCCGCTCGCCCATGTCATTCCGAAACTGAATTTTTGAGACTGAAAGCCAAAAGTGTGACAAAAGAATCTAGATTTCAGGGATATCTCTCACACTATAAGCCTTAGGTTTATGACGAGGGATTCCAAATTACTACATGAACCATGTCGAAGTTGATTTAATTGAACTTTTAAGGATAGTTATATTACTTAAACCAGTCATAAGCATACCTCAGCGAGACTTTAAAAATAAATATTTGTAGTAACTTAGTATACTTTCAGGCGTGAATTCGTCGTGTAGACCAAGTATTAGCTCATATATAATACATATTTACATCTATATTTATATGAATATGTTCATCGCACTCATTTACACTTTTGCTGAACGGCTTACGATTACCACTCACTTAAAGGACATTTTGAGTAGACACTTATGCCAAGTGCCACTGCACAAATGTCAATATATTTGCATTAAAGTCTAAGTATGTGGGTGCGCAAGTGCAGCTGTGCGTAATTTTCGCATTTGCATTTAACGCTGGTGTGTCATGTAATGCATAGTTAAATAGCAGCCACATGCTTTTGCAAAAAGACACACAAATGCATGTCCATATATACATATTTATATAAGTTTAATATGTAAGCATGTCTTCACTTACATATTTACATACTTATGTTGGCCTTGGCAGTCGACGAAGTTTAAAAAAGTATATGTATATACAAATAAATATATATTTAGTACTAACATTTACACTTGCAGTCAACTGTAATCAAATGTTGTATGCACAAATTTACGCACACTCATGCAATGACTTATATGCTTGCCCGAGTGCGGCACCACATTTGAAGCTTAACTCGCCCTTTCTGCCGCTGAGACAAATTCAAAACTCTATATTATTTAGTTAGTATTCGGTTTATAGAGTCACTATTTCTCATTGCCACACATACAATAGCACTATATGTGTGTGTAGATGGCGCATAGTGTATTAAGTTGTTCGCTTGCCGCTGGCAATGCAAACTTTCAACTCGTTTTGCACAAATCGCACAAATTGCATAAATCTGATGCCATGAATTACATATTTTAATTATGTATGCAAATGTAAGTGTTGTGGCATGCAAAAATGTTGGTGTTCATTGTAGGAGCAACGTTGCGCTGTGTATGGTGGCCATTTAGAATTGAAAGATTAAATTAAAATAAAATAAAAAATTAAAAGGTAATAATAAATATATATTTTTTGAAAACTTAAAAAAATATATTTTTGGTAAAAAATGAATAAATGCCGCTAAAAAAATTACTTAAATTTCCAATGAAAACAATTTTCATTTAGATTGTAATTTATTAAATAAAAAAAATAAATAATTATTAAAAAATAATAAAAATTATTTAGTTTATGTATATTATTCATTATTTTTGAATAAACACTATTTTTTGGATCAAAAACAAGAAGTAATTATTTATTTATTAATTTTTTCTATTTAAATACGATGTTAAAAAATTTATTTTTTAAAAATGTTTATGAAGAAAAATTTAATTATATATAATTAAACAATTTTATTTCTTGAAATAAAAAAATATTGTAAAAAAATATCTTAATTAATTTATTTTATGTAAAAGTAATATTAAAAAGTACTTTTTGAGAAACGAAATTAAAAAAATGAATAAATAATGTTTGCAACAAAAGCTAAAATTTTAATTAAATTATTAAATATGATTAATAATATAACTTTTTGTAAATTTAAAATTTTTTAAACAAATATCTTAATTAATTTATTTTATGTAAAACACAAATTCAAAATGTACTTTTTGAAAAAAAAAATTAAAAAAAGGAATAAATAATGTTCGAAACAAAAGTTAAAATTTTAATTAAATTATTAAATATTATTATTAATATAATTTTTTGTAAATTTAAAATTTTGTAAACAAATATCTGAATTAATTTATTTTATGTAAAACACAAATTCAAAATGTACTTTTTGAAAAAAAAACAATATTTTTTTAGAAAAAAATAAAATTAAAATGCATATCTTCATTTAGTTATTTTACTTAAAACATATTTAAAAATAAAATGACATTTTAGAAAAAATTAATATTGTTAAGAATAATATTATAAATTTTTATATATATACTACATATGTATATTAATTTTTTTTATGAAAAAAATTTAAATGTTGATAAATAGCTTTTTATTTATTAATATTTCTTTAAACAAATATTTTTTGAATAGGAAAATTTATGAAAAAATATTATAAATAATCCAATATTAATTAACTAAAAGAAAATACAAGATTCTTAATTATAATTATTAATATTAATTTTTTATGAAAATGATGTGCCGAATAGCTATTATAATTAATTTATTTTCTGTAAAAATTATTATTTAAAGGTTAAAAAAACTAAATTTTTTTATGAAAAAAAAATAATTTTTAGAAAAAAATATAAAAATAATGAAAATTTTTAAATAGAAAATTATTTGTGTACAAGAAAAATTTTTGAGAAAATAAATAAATCAAAAAAAAATCTTAATTGATTTAAAACACAATATTGAAAAAATTTCATATAAAAAACAACAAATTTTTGAAAGAAAATAATATTGTTAAAAAAAATAAATAATTTTTTTTATAAAAAATTGTTGGTGTTCAAATATAATTTTTTATTAATTAGTATTTCATAAACAAATACTTTTAGAATAGAAAAATTTTTGTAAGAAAAAAATTTATTTAAATATTATATATTTTTCTTCAAAAATATTCATCATATCTAAACTACAGATTATCCAAAATTCATTAACTAAAAGCTAGAATGATAATATAATGAATGATAATGAGAATATACCACAAGACCTGTGACAATCGCATAACGAAACAAACTGTCATACTTTCATAATAATTATAAACAAAACCCTCCCCTCCGAATGCTTAAGCTTTTGTTTACAGACTAAAGCAATTTGCTTTCAAAAGCATTTCATAGAATAAAAATATATTGAATAAAAGTGTTTGGATCTCATATGTATTTAAGGGGGGAGCTGGTTTAAAGGCTTCATAAAATCGATTTTTTTGAGGATTTTTTTGGGAAAGAAGGAAATAAGTGATTAAAGCAAAATTTCTAGGGTTTATAGTTATATATTTAGACATCATTCACATTTTTTTTGGATACGAAATCTTTACTATTCTGTCTTTGGGAAGCATTTGCGGGCAGGGTGCAAAAAATGCAAATCGGAAACAAAAAATTAAAAGAGCTTCATATTTTTCAATAATTTCTCTTCTAGTTAAGTTGAAAAAAATTCCAAAAAAAGTGTAAAATTTTAGTAATATTTTAAAAATTAAAAAAAGGTCATTCTTGACCAAAAAAATGTGACTTTATGTTGTTTAAAAATATGTTAAAACTTGACTTTTCTCAGGTTTTTTAGTTTAAATAGAAGATAATTTAATGCCAAAGCTAATAAACTTTGCCCCAATTCCATACGACATTTCTTTTTTTCTACCCTGCCCGCCAATTAAGAAAAATCGTAAAAATGAAAAACTGAGAAATCGCGCGTCAAAGTTTTCGCTTTCTGCAAAATCACTCATATATCTGCGAGAAGCTCGGTCACTATTTCCCTTCCAGCTGAGAAAATATTTCAAATTCACATCTAAAACTTTGGAGACATATTCTTAGATTATTTCTAAAGAGATTTAAGCGAAAAAAAATTCGATTTTTGGAAGCTTCTGAATCAGTCTTCCACTTATGGTTGCGCAGGAAATTTTCCTGTGAGTAATTGTCTTCATGTATTCAATCAGTTTTTTTCCTCTGGTAACACAACTAGTTCTTCTCTTATACCAAAAATTATATTTAATTGAGAGCTCTTTCTCCATTTTATATCAGTATAACAAATCATAAATTTTTTAGTTTTTAAGCTAATATGCATCCAGCGCCATTTGAGCCTATTGTGGCAACTCTCTTACCTAAGCCAAAATAATGAAGTCCATTAAGTTCATTGATGCTTCAATATTCGATAACTTGTCTCTACGGTTGTTATGAATATGAAAGATTCTAGCTTCGATATCTGACAGGCTGACTTTACTGTTGTTAAGAATAGCTTAGCTTCAATTTCAGGAATAGTCACCATCTTCTTTAAAAGAAATAATTAACATTAACTATCATTTTATCATCGAATTGATGGATCTAATTGGCAATACTCAGTTATATATAGCGTCAATATTTTTTAGTTGAACCTACGTAGTCATTCGATTACTCTTACTCTCGGTTTGTCAAATATCAAATCCATCGAAAATGCTAAGGACTTGGATTTATCATAAACTACGAGTTTTTCTTTTCTCTCTTTGATCAGTAGCTAGGTGAAGCGTTTCCAAATAAATAAAGATGTCGTCCTTACACATGAAAGCAAACTGCGAGTTTAATTAAAAATATAAATAAAACGAAGTCTTTTTTCATCTTACTCACAAAGTGGTCAGTGAATTGTGCAATTACATGTTAGCCCCCGTGGTTGTACAACTGACCACAAACGTTTGACCGCATTTAACCGGAGGAAATGAAACTCCAAAGCGCAGTCTACCGCATACCAACATAGTGTAGTGTTCAAAACAGGGAATGAAAATAATTAAACTGTGAAATAGTAAATGTTCAATTGATTACGAAGAGAATTCAATTTCCAGCAATTTGGAGCGATTGGAATTAGCATTTCACTGCTAATGAAAACACTGGTGCACGCGGAGAACCGCATGAAACGTAATATCCGGCTGAGAATATGCATGTGTGTGTGTACTACATGTGTAGTGAACACTCACACACATGTACAACAAATGCGCTTAATCCGCCCCAACTCCATTGCAATCGCTATTCAATTAGTCGCCAGCTTTGCTGGTTCTAGGGATCTTCGAAGTTTATCAGCAGCTTATTGTTTTTCACATTCTCCGCTTATTCTGCTATACTATATATTTGTTGGTATGTATGGGTTTGTAAGTATGGTTGGTATATGTGTTTCTGATTCAACAGACTATGGTCGTTGTGGTTGCGTCGATATGCGGATTTGTTTCGAGCGACGACCATGGCGAGCGTCCAACTGTTGCACTGTCTGCTGGCAGGTGATAAGCCTATTAGCTTAATCTGCTGGGTGAAAGTGGGTAGAGGGGATTTACTAGAGCAAGGGGTGCTAAAAGCATATGTATTCCCATTTGTTGGTCGCTTGTCTATTAAAGGTAGTTGTTTAAAAAAGGGTATAATTTAAGTTAGGTTATGTACGAACGCATGTGTTCTGATAGGACTAATTACAAGAAGAACGATATACCTTATTTCGTATTTTTCTTGTTGGCGAAACTAGTAATAAATTCAAAGTATGCTAAAATTAATGTTCGACTTTTATAAAGGAAAAGCTGCATTATTGCTCTTCTTTTGACAACCCAATCGTGGATCGGTCTGGGCCGATAATTGCCTCTACATTTGCAGACAGGTCTTTCCATTGGATGCGTGGGCGCCATTGCTTCCACTTATGGGTCTCTATATCAATGTCGCCGTAGAGCTCATACGGTTTATAGTTCCATCTCTTTCGATATTCAACGCTCACGCGGACGGCTCCAAATACCTTGCGGAGAACAGTTCTGTCGAAAGCTCCATACGCTTTCGCATCTCGGTTCGTCATTGTCCACGTTTCTGTGGCGTAAAATAGGACGAAAATAATGAGAACCTAATATGGTGTAATTTTTGTTCATCAAAAGAGGAATCTGCTTCTTTATTGCCTATCTATCCCAAAGTGGCACCTCCTGGCAAGATTTTTCTGCACTTATGCACAATGTCTTTATTTTTTTTTTTTTTTGAATGTAATACTACTGTGCCCAAGAAATAAGTTGACATTGTATTTATTTTGAAAATTCTTTATTTATTCTTCCAAATCAATTTCATCCCCTTCAAAGTAATCCCCTCCGTCTTCGCTGCGGCTTGAATTTCCTCTATCGTATAAAAACGGTGTCCCCGGAGCGGTCTTTTGAGCTTGGTGAACAGCCAGAAGTCGCACAGCGCCAGATCAGGTAAATACGGTGGTTGTGGAACGATATGGGTCGAATTACGAGGGCAGTATGGGATAGTGCATTATCGTGGTGTAAAAACCAAGAATTGTCTTTCCACAATTCCGGTCTTTTTAGGCGGATAACGTTACGCAAACGACGCATAACGTTCAAATAATAATCCTTGTTACTGTTTGACCGGTCGGAAGGAATTCATAATGCACAACACCACGATAATCGAAGAAAACAGTCAACAAGACCTTGATTTTTGAACCACTTTGGCGCGATTTTTTTGGTCTCGGCTCTCTTTTGGCACGATATTCGCTCGATTGATCGGTTATTTCGGAGTCGTAAGCATAGATCCAAGTCTCATCGCCAGTTATAATGCATTTCATGACACCCTGGTAGTCGGAAAGCATCGTTTCACACACTTCAACTCGACGCCTTTTTTCCAAAAAGTCAATTTTTTCGGTACCAGTCGAGATTTGATGCGCTTGAGGCCCAAAACATTCTTTGAAATGGTATTGGCTGAGCCTTTCGATATGCCAACATCATCAGCAAGGTCTCTAATTGTTAATCGATGGTTTTTCAAAATCTTTGATTTGTTGAACGTGAGCTTCGTCGGTTGAGGTTGATGGTCGCCCTGGACGCTCTTCGTCTTCGACACGTTCACGGTCGGCTTGGAACTCACTATACCACTTACAAACATTTTTTTTAGACATAGCCTCATCACCAGAGGCTCTGCACTATCCTCGAGGTATCCGCAGCAGAAAATTGATTCCGTAAACAAAATTTAATGCAAATTCTTTGCTCAACAAATTTCGACATCGCAAAAAACGAAAAACTCACTTTTAGCAGCTCACAAAACGACACGTATCTCAAACACTAATGAATATTTTGACATGAAATTTGACATAAATGTGACTGGCAGTACTACCAATCTAAAAAAAAAAAATAATTCTCCAAATCCTTCGTCGCGCGCAGTTTAAATTCAAATGGCACCTTATTTTTTGGACACAGTAGTATATACATTTTGATTGCAAAATGTAAGTATGCATAATATAATAAAAATGTTTAAAAAAGGGTGAAAAAGGATAAAAAGTAGTTAGTCAATAATATTTTTAGCACCGCGTACCAAAATTTGAGAATATTTATATGCAGAAAATGATCCAACTCAAGTTATCGCACTCATGCCGCTCCTGTGAACGTAATGAGCGACATCAGGAGAGAATTGGCCGATAATGAGCGATAAAAAATCCTCGTGTGAACGCAGTCCAACTCTTTTTATTTTGACAAGCAATAGTATTGGCTATGACAATGAGTGACAAAGCCCAACTCAAGCTCAACTATTTATGAATGAATTATTTAAAATACATTTGCTTGCACCTCTGAAGTCATTAACCTTTTTATTCAACGCCATAAAATCTGTGAAAATAGAAAAATCTTTTTCAGCACTTTTGTAACTTTCTACTAAACAGTTTAATGACCCGCTTTGTGCCACATCCATTAATGGTCCTTTTGTGGTTGTTTTATAAAGTGGTAAGGAAGTGGCGTTGCTATAAAAATAGCTTCCTCTCCAAAATAGAGCACAACAAAGCGTAAAACCTAAATGCGTTGAAGTCTGCGTCGCAGGCAGATTTGTTGCAAAATTGTTAATGCATTTGCCATATGCACTCGACTGCGTTTTTCATATAAAAAATGCAAAAATATAGAACTCCACTATATAGTAGTTGCTAAAAATGTGGCACAGTTGTTGTTGTTGTGTTGTCGATCACGCTACGTAGGCTTTTAGTCATTGCAGCTCGGCACTCAATGGTCAAAAAAATTTGAGATACAGAGTACCTATAGACATACATATGTATATATATAACATATTATACATGCGAAGTAAAGCTGCTGGCCGAGTTTCTCGTCAGCTTCAGCATGCAAAATGGCAGTAGGTGCTTCGTTGTTCGCTTTTCGTACGAGCAGTCTGCAAGCTGCGGCGTTATTGCAACTTGGGAAAGACACACAACGCCCGGTTGCTATTTATTATTGTTGTTTTTGTTTATTTTAACAGCAATATTCGGCCAACAGCTATGGGCTGCCGACTGGGTTTCACATTTTTTTTAAGTTTTTAATAAACTTTTATTATTTTTGTTGCGAATTTTGCCAAATCGCACTTTATTACTTTTGTCCGCGGCTGGTTTGTGGCAACTATTATATTTTTAATATTTTTTTTTTTTGGATTTTGCATGTTCACTGCTGTGAAAATATTTGCAGCGGGAAACTAAAATTTTAGAATGTATTGTTGTTGGTGAGTCATGTTTAAGCGGCAGTCGATTTTTGTAGGAAAAACTTGATAAAAGACACAAATAATGAAAAATGTGCTTTGTAAAAATGTGCATATTTACTGATAGCTCACTTAATAAAAAATATTCTCATGCACTGCGATGAAAAATATGCTTTGTTAGGATTTCAAATTGGTAGTGGAGCGCCTAGGGCATATTTGCAAAAAAAAGCAACAAAAACTATTAATTTATTTCCACGTATTTTCCCACAATCGCCAAATTATTCGAGACATTTTGGGTTCAGTACATTGTTTTTAGATATATATGTATGCACTACTGTGGGCCATCAATATTAGCTGATCAGGTCAAAAATCAAGGTTATGTTGACAGTTTTCTTCGATTAGCGAGGTGTGGTGCACTCCGAGCGCCAAACTGTCAACAAGGAATACCATTTGAGGGCTTTGATCGTTTACGTGAAGCTATTCGTAATAAGAGACCGGAATTATGAGCCGAAAACTCTCAGTTTTTGCATCAGGATAATGCAGCATCGCATACTGCATTGATTTTTCTTGAGTTTTTCGTCAAATTTTCTATCAATATCGTACCGCAATCACCGTATTCGACTAGTTTAGCTCCGCGTGACTTCTGGCTATTCAGCAAACTCAAAAGACCGCTTCGGGGAAACCGAGTCAACTGAACTCATTGAACGTGAACCGCTAAACACTTTGAATGCCATTAAGAATATTGACTTTAACAACTGTTTCGAGGATTGGTTAGTTGTCTCCGTGCTCCCTGCGAGTCAGAACAAATATTTTCGCGCGACGTGTTCCTGTGAACGGTACCAGCCGAAAATGCAGCGTTGATTACGGGATTAAATTTTGTGTGAAACTCGGTAAATCTGCGACAGAGACGTTTGATATGATCAAGAAGGCTTACTTAGATGTTGCTTTTGGAAAAAGTGGTCGCCGAATCCAAAGTGAAAACTATGATCATTGTCTTTTTTGACATCAAAGGCATCATCTACCATGAATTTGTTCCTCCTGGACAAACGGTCAGCGACAATTTTACGTCAAAGTCCTGAAGAGACTTAAACGAAAGGTCAATCGGGTTCGACAAGACATCGCAGCCGATTGGAAGTTGCACCATGACAACGCCCCGACTCACACCACCTTTCTTGTGAACAGCTACCTAATTAAGGCCGGCATCCCAAAGCTTTTGCAGCCGTTTTACAGCTCAGATGTGGCCTCCCGGACTTTTTTTGGTTTCCTTGCCTGAAAAGGCTGATGAAAGGCAAGGAAGCAAGCTCGGCTTTCAAGACTTTTCGGGAGAATGCCTTCCGTGACGCCTTAAATGCATAGAAATCGCGCTGGCAGCGCCGCATTGACGCAGAAGGAGACTATTTTGAAACCTTTTAAAGAATTGTAACGAATGCTTCAATAATTTTTTTTTTTTTAATCGACTCAGTTGTAATACTTTGCGGACAAGCCTTTCATAGCTTTATCGTTTTTTGTTTGCGACTCTCAGTTCAGAAAATTAGGGAGAAATACTGATGACTTAGTTGTAACGAGTTTGTTTTCTTGAAATTCGGGTCTACAGCCAGTTTTGCAGGTGGTTTAAATCTGGCACTCTAGCGGTATTTCTACGATTATTGCTTTCTTTATCAAAGAAAGATACAATTTTCATAGTTTTTTAGTTGGAACTGGTTATGTTAGCTTGTTCTCAACTATATCTCCTTCTTCATAGAAGCTGTAGCAGAAATTCGTTTGAGAGTAAAGAAGCCTACCAGAAGGCGCTTTGATTAAAACCATAAAACCGCAAAAATTTACTTGACCACAAGCCAAACATTTTTCATTTAACTGCCCAGACAGTTGGAGCTGCCGCGTCAAAGGAAAACTTGTGCACAGTTGTAACAACAACAACAAAAAATAAACCATATGAGTTACAAAAAAATATATGATTGATCACAGCCGCAACACACTCACGCACTTTTAAATAACAAAGCGCAGATGCGGCAACAAAGGGGAGATAAGTGTGATATATAGTATTGAATCCACATAAGGGTGGTGCTTAAAAAAATTTAATGTAATGAACTCAGTAACTCTACAATACGAGGAAGAAGTGAATAATAACTACCACAGTGAAAAATATGACGCAAACATTTTATTTTGGTTTGCTTTCCGTTTCGATATAAGGCTTAGAGTTCAAGTCCAAATTACTGTAATCAATTCTAAACGGTTTTGAACTAGATTATTATCGATTTGAGAGCTGAGTTTGCAGAAATCTAACTTTTAATAGTTTTTTGCCCAAAACTTTACTTACCATATTTAAGGACTACCCTAAGGTATGTACATAAGTCTAATTGATATATATGCCGATGCAGACGGATATCAAAAAGTCATCAACAACAGACAACACCGCACCAACAAAGCAGGTGCGAGCAATGCAATGAAAGGGTAAAAGCTGTAAAACAGCAGAGAGCAAGGCAGATCCGGGGGCTGCAGTAGCTCTTAGTTGGCTGGCAAGGCCTTCTAACTACAATTGCCACACATGTTTATGTAGACTTGCTTGTTGGATTTGCACAACAACAGCCTATGTGGCTTTTGTGGCAAATGACGCTGGCAACAGTGTCATTAACAGTTAACGAATGCTATGGAAATGGAACTGGAAATGGAAATGGCAATGACAATGGCAAACAAATCGAAAAATGCTACAACCACATAGCTTTTGATAACGAGCTCGCTTGCAGAGACAAAAAAACGACAAAAACAACAATTTACAACATGACGTCAACAACCGCTATCCTATACATACGTTAACAACCTGGTCACCCACAGCGTTCCCATCGCATCGACAAGTAATGACAGCGCGGTAAAGCAAAACAAAGACTTGAATTGCGCTAACTCATCAAATACAGGATTCCTTTCATCCCACCGATCAGCCACAATATGTTGCCGGTATTCATTATCTACCTAACCCACGCAACGTCATCACCATGTCTGCCACGCCGTCTGCGTGCCGATGCCGATAAGCGACGCTGCGCATAAATTTCTCAAACGTTTGCTGATAAGACATATGTACATATGTAGATAGACACAATAAAATAAAAAAAGAAAAAAATACTGGAAAATAAGTAAAAATGTGGCAAGCCTCCTTACATACCCAGCTGACCAACATCACGCACTCATCACCTCATCAGTCGCCATTGGCGACTCACTGCTGAGTGTTAATGTCATTTTTATGCCTGTCGCATGCAATTCGTTTAATGCTCGTCTGCTTTCGCCCTTTATCGTTTATTGTGTTTTTGGTTGCGCTTTTATGTTCTTTTGTTGTTTTTTCGTGTTGTTTTTGGTGTAAATACTTTGCTAATGAAATATTAACGGAATTGTAATTGAAAACATGACATTTACGGTACTGATTTTGTTTTTATACTGCGACGAGTGTAGCTGGATAAGTCATAGACTTTCTCTATTAATGTAGCTCAAACATCACCTCGCAACATTTTAAGACCTTCGGAAATAATCTGTTGATTTTACAATGAAGGTCTTTCAGTGTGTCGAATAAGCCTAATTTTAGTTTAACTTAGTCCTATTTAAGATAAGATACGATAAATTGATGAGGATTGCGTCGCGAGCTAACTAGCTCAAGCATATTGACAAAGCCCAATATACTGCTTGGAGCTAGTAAGGCGGTGTGATTCCTATTGGGAAACATGCAAACAAAGGCCTTTATCCTGCGTCTACAAACTGCTATGCAGTTAATTAGCAGGTGTTTCAGAGCTTCAAGCACCCTGTCGCAGAACCGGCAATTTGCACAAGATACTAGGCTCATAAGTGCTTTTTGAGCTTATAGTGCCCAGAATGCGAAAAATAGCCTGAGCGTGTCCCTAGAAAGGTTAATTACATATTTAAACTTGCCAAGGTTGTAAACCTCCTATTAGCTACTTAGCAAAGCGCATACGTTGGAGTTGTTTCCAATACCTTTCTCTGCCTACTCCTTCTTTCTTGCGGAGAAGCTCCTTCATGGTATGGGGACTCATTGCGCTGAAGTGTTCAGGTTCTACCATGTTAGTGGATGCTGCGGAAGTGCACTTGGTTACATTCCGCCAGGCTATTCAGCCGTTCTCTACACTCTTGCAACATTGGCGATTTGATCTCGTCGAAAGAGACTGCTTTAAGTGCCGCTTGACTGCGGCTAAGTATGGTTATAGGTCGCGACTTGCATTCTAGGTTTATCTCTGCGTACCGACTTTTGACAAGGACTTCCCTTCGACGTTTTCGAGCCGTCGGTGTACCACTTGATTGTACTACACTTAAGCAATAGCTAAAGAATCATTCCATTCAGCCTTACTGCCAGGTTACCCTTGAACATCTTGGTGTAGTTTACCCTATTGGTAATGCTGTCTATTGGGAGAATAGCCAATGGTATTACGCCATTTAAGTCCTGCTGGGTTGAAAATATCTTACATCTGCCAAATCCTTCTCCTGTCATTTGAAGCAGTGTGCCATTGGATACCTGACCGATTACTAGGAGAAGTGTGTGAGCTCAGGCATCCGACATGCAGATGCATAAAAGTCGCTGCAACTTCGATAGTTGGAGCCCTATCCAAGTCTGGGATGTTTTTTAAGGTGCTATCCATCGCCCTATATATGATTATCGGTCGCACAATCATGGTTTACAGCCACCTAACAATTATTGACTTGCAGCCCCAGGATTTACCAGCTAATTGATATAAATAAATAAATAAATAAATATCAAATGTGAAGTTAATTGTATCTACTATTGACCTATTGACCTTATAACCATATACATATATAGGACAGTAACTAAGATATCTCTGCACCAGAATTGAACAAAATCAGTTCATATCTTTCTTTAGTTCCTAATACTATACATATAATATATAGACCAATCTACGAGAAGTTCACCAATGCGTAATTTTTTCAAGGCAGTTATAGTGATTTGGAGATCCTAGCCTAATCCAAGTTTTTCGAAATAAAATGATGAAAGTAATGTATTACTATTCACTTATGCGTCTGCTTTTTGGTTTTTGTTGTCAAAATCGTTAGAATGGAATTAAGTAGGAGAATTGACTGCGAACTGAGGTCAAATCACCACTATTGCTTATTCCTTTAAGTGAATATTAGCTCTGGTTAGTAAGACTAATAGAAAAAGCCTATTGTTTTGACAGTAACTAAGGAGCTGATGCCATTTTTCTGAACAGCGGATGTTGCAATTTCAAAATTGTAGTCTATGATGAAATAGTCCACCGAACTATTACGGCACTGAAAAAAGGGTTACTGATTGTTTTCTTTACGTCAGAGTTCAGTATTACTCTACAACTTTAAAAAGAGCGCTTTCCTATTACTCTGTTCAAGAGTTCTTAGACTCTAGTCAGTGTTCGGATTGGACTTTCACAACTTTTCTTGTTATATCCTACTCAAAAGGATTGCGATTTTATGAGCAGTAATCTATTATTCGATTTTGGATAGATCTACTCATGGAGTAAATAAGTTTGAAAAGTGGTCCATTTAATTCCAAGGACGTGTGCTGTTAGTCTAGTAAATTGTCTAATGTCTGTTTGTTCAGTTTTTGGAGTTTTTCATGAATTCAGTTACAATTCTTGCCAAACTTTAAAGAATAATTTAATTTTAAACTTTGGTAGGCTAGCATCCCTGTATCTCTGTTACATTCCTCCACTTTTGACTCATTAGCTGTGGCACGGCAGCAGCGAAATCCTGCGTTGCAAGCACTACAAGAAGCGATAATAAAAACCTCATATTTTATTTAAAATGTGTGTGCGCGCGGACAAGTCCAAAATAAGATGAAAAAATATAATAAAAAAGCTAATACCAGAAAAAGTTTAAATACTCGTACAAGCGTATAATGCACACAACGGGACACTTTATGACTTCATCATGTATTCGCCACAAAAGATGGTCGCTGCTGAAACTCCTAACCGAACATGTAGACGCTTCGACAGCTTTCCGTTAAGCTTTCAAATAGCGCGCAGTTGAAGCAATTGTCTGTTCGTTATTTTCAGTTTCCAACTGTGTGGCGCGCACATTTGTACCGCCAATTGTCGGTGGAGTCGTCAGTTAAGCGGCCAATAAGCGCCATTTTGCGCCAATGTGCTCGACGCACTCGCCCAACAACAGCGCCTTGCATTGTCTGCGAAATTGAAACGTACTCACAGCTCCCATGTGACCTCAAGTGGCGACCGCAACTGTGCTGGGTGGTGTGTTACCCTCTTTGGTCAGGCGCTATTTCGGTCGTTTAGCGTGCAATTTGGACTTTTTATTCGGTTAAGCTTTATTTTTTTTTTGTGTACTTGTAATTTTTGAATTCCACTTTCTTTTTATTAAGCTAAGCGGATTTCGCGAGTGCTGGCATTTAAGTATCACTTCGTTTTATTTTCTTTCGAAAGTGAAGTTGCCTAACTTATTTGCAGAAAACATTTTGAATAAATTTAAAAATACGAAAAATTTTAGATTCTGCGAAATATGTGTGAATATAAGCTCAAATCAATAGTTAATGAAAAAATATAGTAAAAAAAAGTTGGTTGAAGAGACTTCCCTTCTAAGTTCTTTCTATACCAAGTCAGCATTTTAAGAAGCCTGAAATATTGATACTATTATATTAGATTCATATTTTTTTGGAGTTTTCGTGGTATGTCTAAATACTTAAATCATTTGTTATATATTTTCAGCTTTTCTTTCTGAATAATCAATAGAGTATTGAGTCAATATACATATTAAAGCTTTGACCAAATTCAGTAAATTTTTACTCTCACTGGGGGAGAGGTAGTGTGAGAGTGATAAGACTTTTAATCGATAGATTTTTTCTTTACATACAAGAACCCTCGTCCGTAGCTAGATGATAAAGAAACGATAGTTAACACCGCTCATCAAAAGATAACAAATTTGATCCTGTCTCTTTGAAATATCCAGAGTATTAAGGGGGTATTCTACTGTAGAATTTTGAAAAATTCGATTTTTTTTCACATATTTAAAGTTTAGACTTTCAAAAATATGACCTTGGAAGAATTTTTCAAAATTCGACTTATTTTCGGAGATACAGTCGATTTTGTGAGGTGGCGTCCGTGTTCACTAGAATTGTCTCCTAAACTTTAAACGCGTTTTTCTCGAAACTACTTTTTTCCACACGGTACCGGTATTATCTCAAGTTCTATACAACCGATTTACTTGAAATTTTGTGTGAACCTTCTTTATAGTAAAATTTCTACCAGCATCATGTCAAAATTTTTGTTTTTAATATTTAAAAAAAAATTCGAGAATTTAAAAAAAGTGTAAAAAATGATTTTTATTTTCAGGCAGTCGCCATTTTTCAAAAAATGTTTTTTTTCGTGT
The DNA here is from genome assembly GCA_037783105.1 of Bactrocera zonata. NCBI lineage: Eukaryota > Metazoa > Arthropoda > Insecta > Diptera > Tephritidae > Bactrocera > Bactrocera zonata. Next base: position 1,673,242 of record JBAWJQ010005939.1, on the reverse strand, counting down.
TCCCGGACTATAACAGCATCCTTACTGATTAAGAATTTCTTTTAATTCTTTTTCAGACAACCAGGAGAGTCAGGATTAATGTCACCAGAATGCGCCATTTTTTTACACCTGTCTCTACCCCCCTCTATATATTTTAATTTTTAATATTTTTTTGTAAAATTTTTTTTCTGAATTCTTAAGATATCAATAAAAACACCATAAAAAATTTATAGTAAAAATATTTTTGGTTTTTTTTGAAATAAAATTCAAAAAACTGCCCAAAATTTGATTTCTAGAGTAGAATACCCCCTTAAGAAAAAACGGTTTAGTAAAAGGCGTGGAACATCCTTTCAGATTGAATGGTTATTGTGTCCACTTATTCAGCGTGAGTTGTCGGTTTACTCTCTCACTTTCTGGAACAATACTAAATACGGGTTTAAGATCAATCGAGTTTATAAGACCTCAAAAAAATGAGTTCGTCGTCAGTATTGATACAGATACAGATTTCAGACCAGTTGGGTTTATATAACCATCAAAACAATTTATGGTTATTTATAAAAGTAATTGTGTCGCTATGTCTGAATTTGGTGTTCCCGTAAAACTAATGCGTAAACTGACGTTGAGTAATACTAAAAGCTCCGTCAGGATCAAGGAAAACATCTCCGAGCTGTTGATCCCAAACGAGGTTTCAGATAAGGTGACTTCTTATGGTGTGACTTCTTCAATCTACTACTGGAGAAAATAATTCGAGGTGTCGATCTGAATAGAGAAGGTACTTCTTCAAGAGTGTACAGCTGATGGCTTACGTCTATGATATATATAGTATTCTGCTTATCTGCTGGATAAGGAAGCGAAGCAAATGGGTCTGGTTGTGACCGAGGACAAGACGAAATATCTTCTTCATCAAACAAATAGTCGTCGCACTCGCGATTTGACTCCCACGTCACTGTTGACAGTCATAACTTCGAAGTCGTAATTTCGTCTATCTTGGAACTAGCTTTAACACCAGCAACAACGTCAGGCCAATACAGAAAAACTCTTGCCAACAGGAGCTACTTCGGAATGGGTAGGAAACTGAGGAGTAAAGTCCTCGACGAACAAAAAGGCCAAATTGCTGTATGGTGCAGAGGCATGGACGATGACACCCTCTAATGAGTTGTTGTTATGAGTTTTTAGAGAAAGGTTCTGCGGAAGATTTATGGTCCTGTGCGCAATACCGTAATCGATGAGCTGTACGAGATATTGACATAGTTCAGCGAATTAAGAGACGGCAGATACATTGGCTACGATATGTCGTTCGAATGGATTAAAACACTCCAGTTCTGAAAGTATTCGACGTAACACCCGTCATGGTAAGCAGAGGAAAAAGAAGATCTCTACTCCGTTGAAAAAACCAGATGAAAAGGCCCTGGCTATACTTGAAACACCCGCATAAGCGGTGTCTACGCCGATAAAAAATAAGAGAATATCAAAAGAAAAAGTTGCGGAATCAAAATTAATTAAATAATATAAATTTCAGACAAAGACTTGTACCTTTAATCCCAGTGGGCTAATCAAAAGCACAAATTAGTAAAAACACAGTTTTTACACATCCTTACTTCAATAATGACCGTTACATCAAAGTTTGCTTGACAGATTTTTAGACATATTACTTAATAATTATAGTTGATTTAACAAAAATTGATTTAATTGCCATAAAATTGATTTTTCACTAAAAATCATTGGTAACGACAATCATTCAGGTGTGTGCAACACGCAACACTAATGACCATAGCGCCATGCATTAGCGCTTGTGGCCGAAAGCGAGGCGCTGAAGAAGACGAAGACGATGCTGTAAGCGCCAGCTGCCACTAATTACGACATTACGCGGTGCAGTGGCCAATAGCTACCGTGGCGAATGGCGGGAAAGGTGCCACTTGCAACAAAAAAAGAAAAAAAAAAAAAAAATTAGCACTCGAGTGGCCGAGTGTGTGCGCCTCATGCCAACGAGCAAAGTTTACGGCCTCTTAATATCTGGTTGCGTCTGCTGTGCATAACAAACCGTCAACTTTTTCCACGCTAAAACAAGTTGCAAGAAAAAATCAACAAAATTTTTTCCGATGATGTTTGTTAAGCGCTCAGGTTGCCATGTATTTATTGTAGGTATTTATGATGTTGTTTTTGTTTTTTACGCGCGCCACACCAACACATGCTGTCCATTATGATTGATGGCGTTTGATGGCTGCTGGCGCGCTGGACTGCCGGCAATCATGCAGACAATATGAAAACAAAAGCCTAATTGTTGTTGCTCTACGTTTGCAGTGTTTGTTGGCGTTGCCATGACCGCTGCTGCAAGCGCAATTACCGCAACCAATACTACGGCGCGGCGCAAGGTACAGCCGGCATTGATGGCTGTCAAGCGAACGCGTCTCGTCGCTATGGACAATGTTGACTATGATGCCGCGCCCACACCCTCGCTAAAATGTTGGTGCAGTGTGCGTGTGGGGGTACTTAATTGCGCGTACGCGCGCATAGATTTTGCATATTGCATGGGAGCGCTTTACCCACATACTATTAGTATTGATGTATAGTATGACTGTGCCGAGGCAATGATCCAATGTCTGCATCATTCAAAGCGCGCTCGAGTTGTTGGTGTGCGTGGGGTGTGGTGTGCGCGCCGGAGTTTGTTATCTGTTTGTTGGGGTTATAAGCAAACACATGCCACATGCTGCCGTTTAACGGTTGCGCTACAATAGCAATAACAAACGGGCATATAGACAGCTGCAGCAACAACAAACAACCGTCAATGATTGATTTTTAATTATCAAATACTTTATCGTTTAAATGAAATGTTTTGATTTGCCGTGTACATTCTTTTCATGCCACACACTGCGCGTTAGTTGGCTGCAGGCCATTTCAGTCCACACAAGGAGGTGCTAGAGTGGGTAAAAACTTTCATTAAACGGCGTTTAGTTGATAAATATGTATGAGTCAACAACTTTTCTTTTCTCTACGCTTGTTTTCCTAGTTAAATGGCCAGCCGGCGCGCTTTCAGCATAAAATTTTTTACGGTTCTTTTGTAGCAAGTATGCGGGAAAACCCCGCATTTCATGCCACACATACTTTAGTCTTCGATGGCAAAGTAATCAAGTTGGAAAAGATCTTTGTTTCCCGTTTTAATTCCTCATGCCACTTTGGCTGTGCTTTGCTACAATATTACAGTTGCTTTTATGCCGCATATTACCGTTAAATAGTGGCAGTGGTTCGAGCGTCTGGTCAGTCTAATGAGGCATGACATTTGCAGCCTAGTATACTCCTTTATAAATCCGTTATCCATGCACATACTCCAGCCGATCATTTTTTCTTTGCATACTTTTGTGCTCAGTTTTTAATTATTACGGCGACAGCTCTTAAACGTATGCAGCGAAAAAAGAAAGCAATGCTAAATGTCGGCTTAATTAGTTGTTGTATCTGCGGTGGTGTGGGATTACTGTGGACATGTTAATTGAAATTTACGTTTTTATAATACTGGCGGAGTGCCCAAGAGTAGGTATGCTATGGAGGTTAGTTCGTTCAACTGGAGGGCTTAATATAGCTGTCTGTTCAAAAATCAGTGAATTTACTATGAAGACAGTAAATTAAATCTTCGTAAAAATTAAGAACGAAGAAAATTCTCTTGGATATTTCTTGTTAATCCTTTGATAGAGTTGGAGTCCATACGTTTTTATCAAATATCATATGTCAGTAGCTTAAAAGGTTTAAAGAAGCTAACAGGTCATCCTTAGAAAAGCTCAGTGAAAAAGGAATTTTATTTGTATGCTATATGCACATACATATGTATATGAATAACTACCTGTTTCTCTAAAAATGAACCAAAGGTCAGAGGTAAGAGACCTTTACGATTTATATTTTAAAAGTTTAACTATTCAAGAATATGTGTACAAGAGGATTTTTCAAAATTCAAATTATTTTCGAAGATATAGGCATTTTTCTGACCCGGCATCCAAACTGGTTCGGCCGGAACTAATCGAACAAAAGACATTAGGGAAACTTTAAACGCGTTTTTCTCAAAACTGACTTTTTCGGAACGATACCCACGATTTCTCAGGTTCTACTGGACCGATTTACTTGAAATTTTTATAGAGTCATCTTTATAGACTTGTTTATGGTTGGAACTAGCCTCATACCCAAATAAAAATTTTATTTTTATTATTTTTAAAAAATTCATAATATTCAGAAAAAGTGATTCCAAAAAACTTTTTTTCAGGCAGTCGCCATTTTGTGAAACATTTTTTCCCCACTTTTCCGTAGTTCCGGCCATTGCGACATTATTCTAGATTAATAATCTTTTTTCTTTTTGGTTTCAGATAACTAGGAGGGTTGAAATCATGGATATGGTCACGTGGAACTTTTTAGAGACCCTCCACTTTGTCAGCTCATAATTTTTGAAATTTTTTACTTTTTTTAGTTTTTAATTTTTTTCTGTACTCTTCAAAAATTAGTAAATAACTATTAAAAAAGTGGATACCGAAACTATTAATTGCCTTTTTTTTACGACACTTTAAAAATTACCTGAAATTCATGCTTCTAGACTAGAATACCCCCTTAAAAACGAAAGCAATATATCGCTAAATTCGCCAATCGGTACTTATCTTAACTATCGAAAGTTATAATTGTATATTGACCAGCAAAGCATTTGATTGCTTTATTTAGCTTGCAGATAATGTCTTAATTAATGTTAAATAATAGAATTAACTCCTTAAAGCTCATTTTGGAAAAAGAAAAAAATATCGATTAATTTCATTTATCGACAACGATTTTATGTAAAGCAAATTTTGTAGAATTCCCTCGTCAAAGTTCATATTGCAAATATAAAAACAATATCGATTTTTTTTATTTATCGATGACGATTCCATCTAAAGCTAATTATTTATTTATTATCTACAACGATTTTTTCTAACGATTTAATTGCCTTAGATAATAGAATTGAAGTGCAAGCCTCATTTTGAAAATAGAAACAAAATATCGATTTATTTTATTTATCGATAACGATTTTTATTTATCGATAAATATTTTCATTGGTAGCTTATATTGAAAATCAAAATAGTTTACTTTAACGCATGAATAAATTCAAAAGTGATATCTTTAAGGATTTGAAATATCAGTTCAGAATATTTTTAAAAGGAAATATGTATGTACACATATGTACATATAATTTAAATATCAGTAATGACAATTTTAAAAATAAAAGTTTGGAAAATAGTTTAAGACATTTTTAAATATAAGAATTAAATTTGTTTTATTAAATTAAATAATAAAAAATTTTATCTTTAAAATGGAACTGTCACTTATCGATTAAAATTAGTTCAACATAATTTAGTTGAAAAATAAATTACTTATAGTTTTTTATTAAGGATTAAAATTTTTTAAGCTATAAAGTATCCCAAAAGATTTATTCAGAAATTATATATGTATATATACATATGTATATGCAACATTCCATTGCTGAATCCACCCAATGCCAAGCAGAATGTGTTTAATGAAATATCCTGTCTATCGGCACGACAATTAAATCGCTGCCCACAAAAGTAATGGGCATGTCATGGCGCTGACATACAATCTGCCACTCCCCCACGCATATTTAACAATACATTGATGCACATAAATTAATATGCCTATGTACGTATGTGTGTGTAATATTGGATTCATTTGCTTCATTGAGCCATTGGACGGCCAAACAATGACAAAAGGCGCAATCAGTGTTGCCACAGTGATAATTACAGTCGTTGTTGTTTGCTTATTGCGGTTTGTTGTTGTCGACAACAATGTTGCAGCAACAAAATTTCGCAAACAATGAGGAAAAACGAGCTTTTGTTTCGGTTTTTTGCTGATGTGGACATGAATTTCCGCTGACGAATGTATGTAAATATGTATCTGTATGAGTACAGAATTATGCATTTGTGTTTGTATGTGAGTGTATTTTCATATTATCATACATACATCTGTCGTCATACATATACTACTATTTTACTCACTACAAACGTATTTTTGTGTGTGGCAAAAGCAATGTAGTCGTAGACCTGCCTTCAAATACCATTGCATGTGTTGAAACAAACGAACAACAAAAATGTATTTGTGGCATGTGCTGGGAGTATGCAATCAATTAGCATCCATAGCATTGACTCTGCTGGCAGGTACGATTATATGTAACTGTAGGCCTTTCTTCCACAAAAGTCTTAATTTTGTTGATATAAAATATTTGAAATTGATATTCATATTTGTATAGTGAGTTTTACAATTAATTAATTTAAAAAGCCAATTACTACTTAATTAAGGGTAATACTTGTATAAAGAATTAGAATTAAAAATAGCACAAAATGATTGCAAAACAAATTAATAAAATATCTAAAAAATTATTTAATTAATGGAGAAAAATTTTAATAATTAATTAATTAATTTTTTAGTTACTATTTTTAGTATAAGTACGAAAGAGATATATATTTTTTTAAGTAGAAAAAAAAATTAATTACTGCGTTTTTAGAAATTTTCATTTTCAACATTAATTAATTAATTTTGAGTTACTCTTTTTAAGTAAAGTGGGAAAATTTGAGAAAATTATTATTAATTAAATTATTTGATTTTTATAATTTTTCTTGTTTTTTTTTAATTTTTTGTTAGTTGTTTTAATTAATTAATTAAGTAATTTGAAAATTTGGGAAAATTATAATTAATAATTTTTTCTTATTTCATTAATTGTTTTAATCACTATTGTTAGTTATATATTAAAAAAAATTAAGTATTCAAATACAAAAATTTTGTAAAAATTTAATTAATTAATTAAGTAATCAATTGAGTAATTAATTAAAAAAGGAGATAATTAATTTTTTAATTAAACATTTTTTTTAATTTTGTATTAATTCTTTCTTATTTTTTATTTTAATATATTATACAAATATTATTCTAATATTAGGAAATTGTATTCTCTGTAATTTCAGAATAGATTAGTGAGCTTTAAAAATATTTGTATTATATCCACCTAATGATTATCATGCCTTCAATGCGGCTTCGGCAGTTGTATATATGTATAGTAGATGAAAATTTTGGAAAAAAATTACATTTTCATTAAAAAAAATACAAACAATTCGGTATTATTTTTCGAAAAAATTTCATTTTCATTAAAAAAATATAAAATAATTGTTCAGTATTATTTTTCGAAGAATTTTTTTAGAGTGAATCTCTAACAAATCTGTAACGTATAATAAATTTTTAGAGCTTCTGCGCACTAACTTAGTTCGTATCATCATTTTAAGTTTCATCGAGTTAGAGGATGAACGCAGGAATATCGTATATTTAGAATGTCATAGGTCATACAGGTACGAATTATTAAGCAAATATTATTTGCTTAAAAATGTCTGCGAGTGCTTTATCGACATACAGAAATAATGTTAATATTAAAAGAGCATTTCTTCCATTCTCTAATCTCAAAAGAAGTGTTTCATAAGTTCAGAATTTTCCTACAGGGCTTTACATTTCTTTCATATATTCACGTCTCTCGATAAAAAGGTATATGTTTTTCTGTATATAATTAATACATGTATCCATACACACATTATTTTCTACCACCCCTTCATTCTAAATGGTTACACAGGTTTTTTGCCTGGTATTTGGTGTTTTTTCTGCTTGGTTAATTGATTGTAATTTGTGCAAATATTTCTGCAAATTGCGTGCAAATTTCCTGCCAAAACAAAGCTACAAATAAATATTTGTATACATTTGATTTATATATTGGATGTGTGTATTCATTGACTATGCTGCATATTGCATGAAAAATTGCGCAAATTAATTATCTTAAGCTCTTTAATTAAAACAAATAATAAAACGCTTCAAACCTATTACACTATTATATATGTGTTTCTGTATGTATACATCCGTAAGTTTGAAAATCATGCATTAATTCCTGTACTAAAATCGTATTATTTAAATTGGGATCGAAAATTATTTAAGTTTATTACATAGTTATCAATACTGGTATAATGTAACTTTTTAAGGCATTTTGGTTAAAAAAAATATTTTTAGCATATTTAGATATTAAATCTTTAAATTTTTATATATTGAACATTTACCTATTTCAAAAATTTTCAACTTCTGTATTTATGAACGATAATATTTTCTTCTTAACCTTTTATATATGAATCAATTTATGAAATTGATTCACTACTTATATTGTTTAGAACGAAATTCCACAAATTTTTTGGTGTCAAGTGAAATGTATCCTATTTGTATGACTAAAATCTTCTCATCATGAATCGAACACAGAATTCGCACAAATCGCTAAGACTGGTATAAAAAACAAATTGCTTTAATCATATTTCAACAACTGGTATAAACCACAAATAATGCCATTATAAAATGAAAAAAAAAATGGTATAAATCAGAAATTCTTTCATAGTTAGAAAAATTGACTGGTATATATCACCAAGCTAGTATAACCTAACAAAGGCAGCTGGAATGGAACTGGTATGAAAAAATTGCTTCAATCAGATATAAACAATTGGTGTAAATCATAAACATTGTCATAATTAAAAGAAAATAATTGGTAGAAATCAGAAACTCTTTCATAATAAAATGAAACAACTGGTATAAATCACCAAGCTAGCATAGCGTAATATACATACATAGAATTACTGGCATCAGCAACGGCTGATATGATTAAATAACTGGTTTAAATCTCAACGACATTTTCAGAAATTTAATGTGGGATAAATTACAAAATCTGGCGTTTTTAAATTTAACTGGTATAAACTATCAAAACTGACATTTTCACGTATAAAGTGGCATCAATCAGCAAAATCAGCATTATAAAATAAAAATAACTGGTATAAAACACCAAAACTAACGCAACCAAATATAATAAACTGGTATAAATCATTTAAGCTATCATAGTAATTTTAAAAATTTAAACTGACATAAATTACTAAGACTGGCGTTTTTACATTAAACTGGTATAAACCACCAAAACTGACATTTTTACGTATAAAGTGGTATCAATCAGCAAAATCAGCATTATAAAATATAAATAACTGGTATAAAACACCAAAACTAACGCAACCAAATATAATAAACTGGTATAAATCATTTAAGCTATCACAGTAATTTTAGAAATTTAAAATGACATAAATTACTAAGACTGACGTTGTTACATTAAACTGGTTTAAACCAACAAAACTATAATTTTTACATATACAGCGGTATCAATCAGGAAAATCAGCACTATAAAATATAAATAACTGGTATAAAACACCAAAACCAACACATCCAAATATATAAAACTAAATAGTATAATTTACTTCAGCTATCATAACCATATATAATAAACTGGTATAAGTAACTAAAGTACAAATTTTCATACACAAACTGGCATAAACCACACAACTGACTTTTATTATAAATCACTTAAACTGGTATAATAAAATTGTGAGACAAAACAACTTTTCAGTGAGCTGTCAATATATTCTCAATTAAATCGTTTTTAAGATAAGCTAAATATAGTCAGAAGAATGGTGGCACACAGCAGATGGCTAGAATTTGTTAGCTAGATTTTATAAATATTTAAATCCCATTTAAGACAAAGGCTTTGTGCGACACTTCCTGCCAATGACAGCCGATCATATTTTTTGTTGTGGTAAATATTGCGGTAGTTATTGGCGTTGCCTATGTCTCTGCAACCTTGTATGTGTGCGCTTTTCAACGCCGCTTTGAAATAAGTTCATAAAATATATTTTCGCACAACAAAGCCGCATAAACTAATTTGCCTTTGTGCTTTTAGCCGGCAACATTTGCCTTTGTTTGCATGACAGTTTGCTAATAAATTTGCAACAAAATTCGCCAGCCACACAGAAATTATTTGTGCAAACGTCAGTTGGGAGCTTTTGTGGGCTTTGGCGACGTTTTAACGACAAATGCAGCAGCCGCGCTGCTTTGACATTATTTCAATGCTTTTTAAACAGTTTTTTGTTTTGTAGTTTGAGTCTTTGCAATTTTTTGCCAGCGGCGCACTGTTGAACTCCTCTCAGACACGAAAGTATTTGGTTAATTAAAAATTGTTTGAGCTTCAATACTCCTTGTTTTTTACTTCAATATTAAAGCGCAGCGCACACATTTGCTTTGTTTGACGATATATGATTATAGGTTTTTGTTTTTGTTTTTACTTACCCCCTCCTCTTTGCCTTGTAGAAAATGTACCGCACCGGAGCGCTGTATGCCAGTTAGAAACCATACTGGATGTGTCAGCAGCAGGCGCTCCATCAGGCTCAAGTCACAGGGCGGGCATTCGTCGGTGCCGCGCGATGTTTCGCTTGAGGTTTCGCCTTCGGCCAAAATGCCACCATCCGAACTGGAGACCAGAGATGTACGTGACTGGAAGGAAAGGAAGGAGAAGTGCGTGAGTTGGGTTGAATAGCGGTAAAGTGTGCGAAAATTGTGGATATGTTGAAGTTAAGTGGGATTTTATGTAATTCTAATGGGATAAGCGGGTTTGTAAATACAATAAAAGTGTGAGAAAAATCCAATTTGAGCGCAATAAAATATTGTTAAAATATGATTTTATATATTTTGGTGGCCGCCGAAGGTCCTGGCAGCCAGTGCTCCTTTTTTCGTGGAAAAGTAATTGTATTATTGTTTCACGTTTTATAAATAAATAAATAAATAAATATTTTGGTGGTGCTAATGTTAGAAAATTGTGTATTTGAAAAATATTTACTGCAAAAGCTTCAACTTTTGATTGATTCCATCCCCTCTACAAATGGTCCAAGTTGCCCATGGATTGAAACACATTTTCGACAATTTTATTATATCTGAATAGGGTATATTAAGTTAGACACGAAGTTTTTAAGGAAACGTCGACGTCTACTACCCTTTAAACATAGTACACATTCATATAATAGATGCTGAGTCCGTGTTCTTCTGTCCGCATATATAGAAACTAGTCTCTCAGCTCTTGAAATTTTAATCTACGAGGTGTGTTCAAAAAGTATCGCGAATTTTGTGTTTTTTCAAAAATTATTTATTTATTCATGAATATCTATTTTGTCCCCTTCAAAGTAATCCCCATGAGATAATATACACTTGTGCCAACGGTTTTTCCAATCTTCGAAGCACTTCAAAAAATCATTTTTTTTTATCTTCTTCAGCTCCTCCTTCGATGCCGTCTTTATCTCGTCAAGAGAAGCGTAACGTCGTCCTTTCATGGGCCTCTTCAGTTTAGGCAACAAGAAAAAGTCACAGGGGGCCAGATCTAGGGAATACGGTGGCTGCGGCATTATTAGTGTGTTGTTTTTGGCCAAAAAGTCGCGCACAAGCAACGATGTGTGTGAGCAGAGGCGTTATCGTGGTGCGAAAGCCAATTTTTGTTCTTCCACAAATCCGGGCGTTTCTGGCGGATTGCTTCGCGCAAATTGCGCATAACTTGCAGGTAATATTCCTTATTGACCGTTCTTTCCTGTGGCAAGAACTCATTATACACCACGCCCCTGCAATCGAAGAAAACTGTCAGTTACTATTCGCAATACTTTTTGAACACACCTCGTAAAACTGTGCATATGACCTTTTCTCTTCCAGAAACTGCGCATTTGTCGCAACTGTTGATATAGCTGCTATACAAACTTAGGGTTCATCGAGTCCTGTAATGCAAAGCCTTTTTTGTGGCAAGATATCTTCACGAAAATGGGCACAGATTATTAGCGAAGACAACGCTATACATATTCTCCGAATAAGTGGTACAGATGGGAGTGACCAAAATGGATGGAAATTAAGCTAAAGCTCTTTATATGCCCTTTTATGCCATAAAAAGTTCACCTGTAAAGGGTACTACATCTGCTGGTGCAGACCAAGTTAACGACTTTTCTTGTTTTTTTGTGAGTTTATAAAATATTATTAAATAATTTGTATCGGTTGGGGTTAAAGTTTACGGTTTAAAATCGAGTTTATTGAAGATTTAGGTGCTTAACGTTAAGCCCTTCTTAGAAACGCTGAGTTTAGTCATGTTAAACGCAATTTTCATGAGGTTTATGTGGAAACAATCCAGTTCGGATCAAATTTAATCAAGGTGATCATAATGTCTATCAGATAGCCACCTAAATTACTTGTAAACTGCAATTGCGAAATAAAATGTTGAAAGTACATTTTATCTTTTAGTTTGAGGGTTAAACTGGAGTTTATGGGAATACTTGAGGTGTAAATTCAAGTTTATTGGAAAGTCTGTGAAATAAACTCTGGTTTATTGGAGTGGTTAAGGGATAAACTTGAGTTTTTTGGAGAGTTTAAATGATAAAATAGAGTTTATTGGAGTGTTTGAGGTATAAACTCGAATTGATTGCGAAATTTTTAGGATAAACTCAAGTTTATTGGAGAGTTTAAGGGTTAATTTTTGTAAACGCCACTTTTTTAATATATTTGAACTTAAAAATCCCAAGTTAAAGTGTTTAAAATACATATTAAACTCGATTTTGTAAGGAAGAATAATTTAAATGTTAACTGAAGCTTTTTATCATTGCAAAAATTCAGGGATTTTTCTTCAAAAAAATAGTTCGAAGTGACCCCTATGAAAGAGCACCTAGAGCACCGAGGGTTGAATAGTTTTGGAATGTGATTTCTCGCATAATTCAAGTGTATTATATAATTTTTTAAATATTTTATAATATGTTTTAAATATATAAAAATTTTAAAAGAAAGTTTAATAACATTATGGTCAAAAAAAAGTTGGAAGAGTATAAAACGCCACTGATACTTATACTCGTATTTGACAGTTAAGTGACAGTTGTAAGAATAATAGCTAGAATGAACAGCATTTACAAGCAGTGGTAGACGATTTTTGGCAAGCGGTATTGCTCATTTCAGCAGGCACTTTGAGCACAAAGAAAAAAAAATCTACAAAATTAAATTTTCAGAATTTGGCAGAGGTTTGGAAAGCAAAAGAGAAGAGATTGAGTGAGGAAAGTTAAAAGCGCAGAAAAAAGGCTGAGAAAAGCCATGAATAGCTTGTCATTAATGCCGTTATGTTAGAGCAGCTGTTGCCAATGATAAATGCAACAACAAGTCTAACATTAAAAGTAAAATTTACGCAAAGGCAGCAGATCGCAGTAAGCTTGAAGTGACATTTGGCTACGAAGTCAGGATTTTTAATGATTTACTCAGCTGAAAGAGAAGAGTTCTATGTATTATGAGTGCTGTTTTTACACAAATTACTGATTACTTTTCTAGAATTTGTATAATTTTGTACGCTTTTAAATCTTGCTTCAAATTAATGCTTTAATTTCCTTATAGCGCGCATACCGTTATACAATCATCACGCCTGCCGCACAAAATGTCACAGCACTTTGATGTTTTTTTCGGTTCTGGATTTTTTTTTACAGATAACACCAACCACCGTTACGGCTTTCAACTCGCAAGCACCCTTTTATTTATTTGGAGTGACCATTTTTCATTTTCAACTGCGGCAGTTTAAATTTTGATGCAACAAAAAACAAAAAAACAAAAAATAAAATAAAATATGTAAACGAAATTGAAAAGTCGTACAGGGTATTTTTTTAAGGTAGAAAGAGCGGGTACTCACACTTGTACTCAGAAAATCAAAAAAAAAAAATCTTCCACCAAAATATAAAAGTGTAAAATAAATGGTGTGACAATGAAATGCGATCTGCGCGCTGTGGAACCCTTCTCTGCCGCAAATTTCTGACTGTCACTCATTGCAACTGGCAATGTCAGCCGCGTTTATTTATGATAAATGTTGTGCTGTGCACAGCTTTTGGGTGAGAGGCGTCTTTTTGTATATTTCCTTTTAATGGAATTTAATTTATGTGTGTTGTCACTTTTAGCAGATGAGATTTGAATAAAGAAATTTTAATTATTTAACATTGATTTAAATTATTTTATTATTGAATCGGGACTAAGATGTAACTTTTATATTGCGCCTAAATGTATGCACTGTTTAAAGTTTAAGGTATATATTTATACGTAAAATATTAAAAGTTGAAATTTTATATTTTCTTTAATGTTAAATTGAATAATAAAAATGTATCATAAAAAAAGATTTTTAGGCATATACGCGATTTAAGGGATCGTCTCAGTGTAAAATTTTCGTAAAATCGATATTTTTTTGTTGCATTATCCGATTGTACACACTGTCATGAACATTCTCTCAAATTCTGAAATCGCAATTCAAATTATTATGGTCGCTACAGCGTTTCTTTTAGAAAGGGAACAAAGTGACGTTAATTTTTAAACTCGTTTTTCTCAGAATGGTGTTTTTCAAAACGGTTTCCACTTTCAAAGTAAGAGTTTTGAAGATATCTAATTCCAATTTGGAGAGAGCATTTTTAACGTCATTTTCTTTCGCGCTATGGAAGCTTTTTTGGTTTTTTTTTTTTTAATTTTTTATTTTTTTTACGAAAGACTGTCGAAAAAAGGGCCATATTCAATACTTTTTGTTGCAACATTTTTTGTTTTAGATCAAAATTTCATCCGCAAGCATAGACATCGTACAGGACCTTCTTTACAAGTCATTTCAAAAATTATTTTGTATTCAGCATGAATGTTTTTATATACAAAAAGAAAAACCGCTTGGTTAATTTGAACATAAAAAAAAATTGCGAAAATCAGTGATTTTTCGGAGGGTCACACTGAGACGACTCACATTTTTTGAGATAACGATCTTAAACTTTGCATACATTCATTTCTTTCGAAAAGGCTGCAGATTTGTCGGAATCGCCGATATCGGGCCATTAGAGCTTATAATTGCCACTCGATCTGAACGATTGGAATCAAGCGTTGTATGGAAAAATTTTTCATTTTGCAAGATATCGTTATGAAATCTTATAAGAGTGATGTAAGCTCCGAAGAAATTGCTCAGATCGAATCACTGTAGCAAATATGTAACTGCCATACAAACTGAGCGATCAAAATCAAGATGAAGGATCTTCTTACAACTTTACTATAAAAATATGTTAATGCCTCGGGGCAGCTAAAGCTAATGCATTTACTAGTTTTTATTCCCATTCATTACAAATAATAAAATCTGCCGCTAAACAGCGGTAAAAACCAGCTACGTGCCAATGTTACTCAGCAGATGGATGCACCAAGGGATAAAAATACCTTTGTAGAAAAAATCTATATACAATACGTACGTATGTAAGTATGAATGTGTGTTTGTATGTATACTTAAACATCGAGTTTCGCATTACGACTGTTGAAAATCAAAAATTGTGTAGTCAAACAAAAATGTATTAAAAATTCCAGGCATGTCTGCAACAAAAAATATGAGAAATCTTAAAAAAAAAAAAGAAAATGAACTTAAATTTTACTGTACATACATATATAGTACATACATATCTAAGTATGTGCACCCATAAGTGCACAAAAAAGTATCCATTCAAAGCATGAAGGCGAAAAATAACATTGAAGCAGAAGTCGCTTGCGAAGCGGAAACCGGTAAGCACCGCAAGCTAGCGAAATCAAAAGAATGTAAACAAAAATTTACGCCACAACAAATGTGCCGGGAGACAATAAACAACCCGAACAACAACAATAATAGCAAAAAAAAAAACGCAAAGCAAAATGGAGAATGATTTGTTTGGCGCATATTTGAAGAGAAGACGGCGCTCAAACACCTGCAACACAGCCGCTAGTCATGCCAGAAACATTGGGGCAAGAGCAAAAAGCGACAGCATACATATATATACATATAATATATATTAACAGTTGCATATGAATATGTAAGCATGTAAATGCCAAGTGCGGAGCATTTCATGCTGCTTAGGTTACTCATACGACCCGTGTTGCCCGCAGCGCGCACAGCATACTTAGCCAACATTAGCGAAATGTATAAATAAAAGCAAAGCGTGCGGCTGCTGCCGTGTGTCTAGCATAAAAATTAAGTAGCAAAGCCATAAAAGGCGCGTGGTGCTTGTGGAGTGGGCCGAGGGGTCGTCAAACCGGGCATAAATAAGCGCTAGATTTACTGCAACAATGCTGCTAATGTTTTTTCCAACGATATATTTTTAAAATTTTTTTCATCTTGCCTTATATTTATATTTTTTAAAAATAAGAAATATTTTTTTTTTTATTTTTGTATATATTTTTTACATTTTTTTTGCAATTTTTTGCTGCTTCATAATAAGCAGCGCGTTTATATGCTTCGCTGCCACCTTAATGTTGCAAATATAATTTTTCATCTTTTACCTGTGCTCGTTCCACACACACCGTTACTTATAAGAATAATGTTGCCACCCTTTATTTGCTAGCTTTTTACTCACCCTCTGTCACTCTATGCGAATTTCAATGCCATTTGCTGACTGATATTCACTTTCAAGTTGCCTTTAAGTCAAAAATAAATAGCCAAGATATATGCGCAAAATATGCACATAGCAGCCAAAGATTACCTGCTGCTTACTTTTTAATAAACTCACCACATAGACGCGAAATAAAAGCGCGTGGCGTGTTTGTCTTCCTGCTGGCGCGCAAAGGAGTTCATATTTCAAAAGTATCTATGCGTTTTATGCAAATTTAAAAATTCAGCAATGCGGAAAAAAGTAATAAGAAACATAAAAAACAACAACAACAACAACATGAAGGTGTAACTGTAAAAGTTGCACTGTGATAGCAGCCTTTACTGTTTGTCGACTACAATTTGAGAGACAAACACAAAAGCACACTCTCATGTACATTAGGGTGTGCGTTGTTTTCCAAAATATTTTTTTTTTTTGCGTACGTTTCATGAACTTTTTGTTTCAGTTTTTGTTTTACAAAAGTGCCATACGCAAACAACTTAACTTTCAACTTTAACTGTGTTTAAATCACTTCACTTTTCCTAAATGCTTATTTAACATGGGATTTATTGTTCTTTTGCAATAATTTTTTTTTATCTCCAAAGCAATCAAAACGACAGCTGTGAAGGAATGATTTCCTAATAAATACAAAATTTTGCGGTCTACAAAAATGGTCCTAATGACCAAGGTTCTGCTCAATCAAAGTTATGCATCAAATCTACTGAACGATCAGATTGTATGAGAGCTATATGCTATCTGTAGTAGAGAGATTGTACCGTTGTCAAATAAAATAATTTTCGATATATGGACTTCAGTTTGATCGCTCAGTATCTGTGGCAGCTATATGTTATAGTCCAATTGCGGTGGTTCCGACAAATGAGCAGTTTGTTGGGGCGCAAAGAAAGCGTGTAAAATTTCTCAAAAGCTATGAAACTAGCTTGCGTATTTATAGGTCTTCCCTGTTCAAGGTATGCGATAGAGTGCCCAAAAATTAAGGGGACATTGTATTTATTTTGAAAATTCTTTATTTATGCTTCCAAATCAATTTCATCCCCTTCAAAGTAATCTCCTCCCGGTGCAATGCACTTATGCCAACGGATTTTACAATCTTCGAAACACTGGTTGTAGTCACTTTCCGGCATGACCTTCAGTTCCGTCTTCGCTGCGGCTTGAATCTCCTCTATCGTATAAAAACGGTGTCCCTGGAGTGGTCTTTTGAGCTTGGTGAGCAGTCAGAAGTTGCACGGCGCCAGATCAGGTGATCACGAATTACGAGGGCAGTATGGGATGGTGCATTATCGTGGTGTAAAAACCAAGAATTGTCTTTCCACAATTCCGGCCTTTTTAGGCAGATAGCGTTGCGCAAACGACGCATAACGTTCAAATAATAATCCTAGTTGACTGTTTGACCGGTTGGAAGGAATTCATAATGCACAACACCACGATAATCGAAGAAAACAGTCAACATGAACTTGATTTTTGAGCGACTTTGGCGCGATTTTTTTGGTCTCGGCTCTCTTTTGGCACGGTATTCGCTCGATTGATCGCTTGTTTCGGGGTCGTAAGCATAGATCCAAGTCTCATCGCCAGTTATAATGCATTTCATGACACCCTGGTAGTCGGAAAGCATCGTTTCACACACTTCAACGCGACGCCTTTTTTCCAAAAAATTCAATGTTTTCGGTACCAGTCGAGATTTGACGCGCTTGAGGCCCAAAACATCCTTCAAAATGGTATTGGCTGAGCCTTTCGATATGCCAACTTCATCAGCAAAGTCTCTTATTGTTAATCGACGGTTTTTTAGACATAGCCTCATCACCAAAGGCTTTCTGCACCATCCTTAACGTATCCGCAGCAGAAAATTGATTCCGTAAACAAAATTAATGCAAATTCTTTGCTCAACAAATTTCGACATCGCAAAAAACGAAAAACTCACTTTTAGCAGCTCACAAAACGACACGTATCTCAAACACTTATGAATATTTTGACATGAAATTTGACATAAATGTGACTGACAGTACTACCAACCCTAAAAAAAAAAACAATTCTCCAAATCCTTCGACACGCGCAGTTTAAATTCAAATATCACCTTATTTTTTGGGCACAGTAGTACACATTGGACAATAACAAACACCCTAATATACACACATAAGTATAGTATATCTACCTTCAGCTTGACTCTCTGGCATTATTGATGACAGCAATGCGACACAAAAAACTGTTTGACATACCCCTTTGCCCCACCAAATAGTGGGCTAAATATATAGATTTGGGTGTGTATTTGTAGGCAAATTATGCTGCCATAAGCATTCTCACCATTTGAATGCAAGTCTGTGTCACTTTGTACCACTTTTGTTGTTGCAAAATATTTTGCATGCTTCAATTGACACACGTTTGAAAGCCTAGAGGTGAAATTAAAAACAAACAAACATTTAGAGACGATAATGGAGGACGCAGAAACAGAGTGATGGCAGATAAGCTGTTATGAAAAATGTATGAGCGCTGACTTTTAATAACGTTTAAGAGTGGTGGGAGTATTTTTTAAAAAGGACTTTCCTGGTGGTATCTTTTGGACTTTTGTTTGAAAATAATTAATATATTCTTAAATGAAGTACCGTTGTCAGGTAAGGTACTTAACTTCTATATATGTAAAATACAATGATGGATCCAGTACTAGGCATCCATATTTACATGCATAAATAGGTTGGGTTAGGTTAGTCTGGTAGGCTTGTAAGCCACATATAGACCTGCTTTATAAGAAGTAGTATAAGAAGAAATAAAGTCCTTCAAAATGATAGTGGTCGACGTGAATTTCAATAAGTTCTGCGGCTTCACTATCCACATTTCCACATTTCTTTCACCGTTTCGCACCGTGGGGCCACAAATGTTTGAAGCTTTGTCTTGTGAGGGCGGGAAAAGCGCCCAAGAATTGTGCCATTGTTTGCCTGGTGCCTTGCTATTGACAGTTCCTGCTGTCATCTCGATCTGTGAGACACATTCTGCAGGCAAGTGCCGTCACCAGACTGTGACCAGTGAGTATTCCAATTAGTGTATTACTATATAGTCTCTTCTATCAAGAATGAGACATACGTACATAAGAGAAAGTGATTAAATTGATTAAAGGTACTATTCAAAGCTCTGAGAGAGTATTGAGTTCTGTTTGAGTTTATAGTTTTGAAGACACTGTAGTAATCCATTTCTTCCATTTTCCAAAATATAGGTGCCTTATTCCATATTTTTCACACTTTAGGACTCTGTTAAAGATCTCTAAGTAGTTATATAATAAGTTATTAGAAGCTCTAATAAATTCTAGTTAGTAACCGAGGCATTTTCAGTACTACACAATCTCCAAAAGTTGTCCCTTATATTTCTCTTAAAGAATATGGAAAGTGGTGAACTAGATCAATATGTAGTATCTGGAAACAACATTTAGCATTAGAAAACTTGTGTAGTAAAATTATACAATGTTGCCGGAAATACAAAAAACCACTTCCGCCGTGAATCCGTCTTCAATAGCTTTGCAACACCTGATGGCACGAACTGTGATTATAGATTTTCGTCAATTTGGTCGATGACAGGATTCCCTGAGTATCTCGGATATAATCTTAAAATTACAAGAATAGTAGAGGCTTTCAATATAAATAAACTCGATACTAGGGATCTCTCAATGAGACGCATAAAAATTTAATGTAAATTGTAATAATCATTGGGACTCTTACGAAAGCGCAATATTTATTGAAATCGAAGTAAACTTCGAATTCGAATTGGATCGTAATGTCGGTTATGTGATATTTGGATCCGAATTATGGTGCGGATAGGTTAGTGAGGGATCGCTATAACACTGTTCAAAGGCTATAAAACTAAAAGGAACCGTATGAAGTCAGTCTGAGTGCTGCCCAAAATCAAAAGAATCCTATCGGCGTCGTACCAAGTCTTTTGGTCTCGGTGAAACCTCTTTATAGCGCATTTGGAAGGACGATTTGAATTCGTTTCCATTTACATTAAGTTAAGGAATGTGACCAAATGAGCATATGACGTTTCGGTTACGATAAAAGAGTCTGGTGACCATAAGAGTCGACATTGAGTCGCCACCCAGATCCCCAGTTATGACTTCGCTGACATCTTTTTGGATAGTGTGTGAACGTTCAAATAATGGCCCACAATGCTAGTGATATTGGCATAAAAGCAAAATTTAAGCTATTTAATCGCTATATCATGTGAGATGTTTGAAAGAGTAATGGACAGCTAATTTTGCTCTGACCAATTAAAGAACATAATTCATTCATACATTCACCTGATTCCTTCTGTATCGAAAATAGTCTAAACAAGTTCAAAAGAGTCAAGTTAAGAAGAAATGTCTCAAGTACAAAAACGAGTTGTTGCTCAAAATTGTTCTATGCAGACATTTATACATACGAGGCAGAAAATTCCGAACTCAGCAGATAAATATATTATATTTCCTTTCAAAATAGGTTGAGGAATATATGTAAGTATATAAGTAAGTAAATAACTTATATAAAAGTGCATTTCCAGCTGTCAGTGAATGCAACTTTTGCTTTCTTCCGGCTGCTGTTTGATGCAACGCCAAGAAACCATTATTCCGAAAAGAAAAAATGTGGCAATGAAGTATAAAAAAGATGTGGAAAGAAGAAAATAAAGAATTGTAGAAAATTTAAACTTAATACAAAGCAAGTCTTGCCGTTGGTGGTGAAAGCGCTCAGAAAAAGAACTAAGGAGAAGCGTTGAAAATCAATAATATGAAATAACGGGCGGCTAAAATGGTCATAAAAGGAGGAATATAAAACTACATACATTCAATAGAAATAATATTGGAAATCTTATTCAATCATATACATATACCAAACTGCTTATAGATATTTATATTTAAGTATGTATATATACTATGGAAGCACATTGTACGCTTGGCATGCGAGTGAAGATGCCAAAAAATGCTGCAGCGCACCGTTTCTCTACGACTTTTGGTTGCCACGTGATTTATGCGCTTTCAACGCCGAGCTTACTTAAGTAGGATGACACGATGGTAGGGTGGCAGGATGGCAGGGTGGCTTGCCGGCTGCCGGCTTTTGGTAAGCGAAAATGTGGTAAAGCGGAAAAAATGTGAATCACATTTTTTCGCAGCAAAGGAATGCCGTTCATAAAGGTACATTACATATATGTACATACTTTTATAAGAGGCAATCCCGATAAGTACTCTAAAAATATTGCGCGGTTAGTTTCCTGCCTGACATATTGGACATGAGGCAGCTGTCGGTCTATAGGTGTCGTGTTCGTTTACTCCAGATAACAAGTGTAGCTGTGAGAATATTTCACAACTTAATTTCAGGATCATCGACGAAACATGAATCGACAGCTACACAACAGTGCTCAATAAGCAGTCAAAACTCAGATCTTCTGCGGGTGATCCTACACCAAAACAGGCGAAGTCTATGCTATCGCTCAGAAATGTGATGAGCAGCGTTTTTTATCCCTTCTAGAGTTAGATGAGAAGAGCAAAATGAGCACAGTGCTCAACTAAATCCGACTATTGGACTTATATTTGTTGACGAATCGTAGGAAAAAAATGGTCTTATATGACAAACTCTTCTACCACGAAAATGAATTGGTTCATATCTCCAACGGTCTAAGTGGACGACTTCGACACTTCGTGCAAATTTGTGTCCATACGACTTTTTTAATTCCAAACTTGGAAAGGTCACTCGACTATCAGAAATTTGAGTCGAAGTGGGTGTCTGTCACGGATGCATACTCTCTGTTTGTCTTTAAGATCATCAGAAAACTTATTCCTCGGATGGGTTAATGAAATGCGAGTTTTCCAAATTTTGGTTTTTTTTTTATATCTAAGTACTTAACGGACCGCTCTCGTTTATAAGCACATACGCGTAAGTCTAACGGTACGTGCCCCAGCATGCTCCTTGGTGTGCGCACCGATTTTGTGCCATTATTATATTTTGCTCGGCATTTTTTTTTTGCCAGTCTACGCCGGCTGTGTCTGCGTCTGCCTACATGTCTGCATGCTCGACTTCATCACAGCTTCGCGTCGGCATTTTTGCGTCATTGCCAGTGTCAGTCGGAGATATGTACATATATGTTTGCATATATCCTGCGGGCTATAGACGCATCCTTGAACTTCACTCAATGTTGTGGCATATGAGTGATAAGAAGTGTGCGATCTCCCTCTCCAAAGCGCTAATATGTTGCTACATGTGCTGTCATTGTTGCTGTTAAGCGTGTATAGTTGTTGTTTATGCTTTTGTTATATTACGACGGTATCAGTTACTGCAGCTGTCAAGTTAGGGCGAAGCTTTAATTTGCCTCCAGCTACTTCCGTTACTCGCGGTAAGAATACTGTGACTGCTGCTTCTTCCGCTTTACGTTTTCCGATTATTATTACTCCCTGCTTCGTACATTCTGCCTTTCTCCATCTTTCGTCAGCACATGTTTCACAGTTTGGCACAAAAAGTATGTAGTTTATGCTCAACTACTGTCTTTATGTAGCGCTGGTGGGCGTTAACCCTCAATTTGCGCTACTGCAGTCTTGAGTAGTGGGCGTGTCGCCGCTATTTGTCTTTCTTCAGTTACGTTTTCTGTCATTTACTGTGACTTTAACTAATTTTACAAGTACTTCTCGGTTAGATACGTGTTTAATTGAAAAGAAAATGTTTCGCCCCTTGTTGCTTCAACACATTTCTTCTTTTTCCAATATTTTCTAACTTCTTCCTCTTCCAATATTTGCTATACTATATGTGCATTTATTGCGTACCCTGCCTCTTCTCATTCTTATTCTTTGCCAACACTTATTCAATTAAACGAAGTTGTGCATTTTAATTTGATTTTAAATGTAGCTTTGTAGTGGTAAAGTGCCGGGGGCGTGATTTTCAAACAATCTGAAGCACTTAAGACAGTGAAATCGTGTGTGGCGTTGGTGGTTTCTTTTTTATGGCAAGTTTTGATTTACGTACCACTAATTTTGAAACCGGTAGCTGTGTATTTCAAAGACATGTCTTTTAGAAAATTCTAGCTTTGTTATGATTGAGTTGAAATAATTTGGAAACGGTTTATAAAATGATGAGTGATGAGTGTTGAGCAACAATGATATCTAAAATATTCCGTATTTTTTAATATTTTACTTTTAAGCCACTCCATAAATGGATGCTGCGGATATCTCAAACCAAAGATGATCGACGTTTAGAATGGTTTTATAATTGTTTCCTCAAGTGGATCTAGTATTTTCGAAACATCAGTTATAAGCAAGTCCCTAAACACTTCTTTTTTCCTGCTATTTAGTTTTTGAACATCTGAGCCTGGGAGCTTCACGTTCGTTCTGGTTTTCGCAGTTTATTAGATCTCACGTGAATTTGATGTGTACTTATCGACAACGAGTACCTCCCTGGTCGCAATGTTCTTCTGACGTTAGATTACTAATAAAAAGTGCAGTGAGCTCTTTATAGTCAACAAACGGTCTTTTGCTAGTTACTTTGATTTTAAACGGCCATTTGCCGATGTGAAGCCAAGCGGTTAAGCTTGCCGGACGAATTCTTAAAAGTTGGATGGAAATTAGTTTCTGGCCTATTCTAACCTACCTAAGTACTTTCAAAGCTTTGATACTTAACTCTACGATATCTATAATATCATCTTAATTATTATTAATTATTATTCACAAAGTTCTTCAGCAAAAAAACAATTATTTTACAATTGGAATACAAATTGAAACCTCTAAAAATCTTATGTTTATATTTATACATCATCATCAGTACCAGGGTTAGATATACACTCATATCGTTATACTCTTTTATAGATACCAAAGTAAATACCCGAAAATTGTTTGTCAAGTTTAATGTCATGTGGAGACGGTTCAACCTATATATTTATGAATGGAGTTTATCTGCGATCAAAACCTAAGTGGAATCTGAAGTAAAATTTAGTACCATTCCACTATGTTTGATTTGTCTCCAAATATAGTTCAAAGGAATACACTGTCAGGGTATACCATACGACCGCTTAGATTTAACATGACTATGTTTCCCCAATATCTCCCGAACTCTGTATCGGACTGACTGGACTTTACAGAAGTGCTAAGCGGACGTCGTCTCAATGATGGTACGATAATCATTTAAAAAACTTCATATTTGTAGGATCCATGTAAATACAAGGCCGGTTGGATGTAACCAAAGGAGGATGCATTTTCGTGCTACTCTTACCTTAAGACTAAAAGAGAGATTCTGTTCTCACGACACCTTCTTAACTCTTTATTAAACTCAACCCAACTTAGCAGCACTGATAAACGAACGTCGTCTCAACGTTAGTACAAATGATAATCATTTAAAATTATTCCCTATTTTTAGGTTACATACAAAAAAAGTGTCGATTAGATGTAACCTAAGGTCTGGGGGACGTATTTTCGAGCTGTTCTTGCTTTAAGGCCAAAAGGCAGCTATTAAACGGAGTATTGAATACGCATTGCTTTGGGATCCCTCTGTAGCTACGGGAGCCCAAAAGAGAGCGCTAATGATAATAACAGCTTAATATGGAAACACATTGTTAAATCTGTTTGCAAATATTCACCCCAAGTGTTCTCTTTAAGGTCCTGCTACTAGAATAACCTCCTTGGGTTAGTGAGGGAATAGTGCGATATAAGGACTATATACTCTGTGCCCACAAGGCGCATTGTATTTATTTTGAAAATTCTTTATTTATTCTTCCAAATCAATTTCATTCCCTTCAAAGTAATCCCCTCCCGATGCAATGCACTTATGCCAACGAATTTTCCAATCTTCGAAACACTGGTTGTAGTCACTTTACGGGATGGCCTTCAGTTCCGTCTTCGCTGCGGCTTGAATCTCCTCGTATAAAAACGGTGTCCCTGGAGCGGTCTTTTGAGCTTGGTGAACACCCAGAAGTCGCACGGCGCCAGATCAGGTGAATACGGTGGTTGCGGAACGATATGAATTGAGTTTTTGGCGAAATGATCACGAATTACGAGGGCAGTATGGGATGGTGCATTATCGTGGTGTAAAAACCAAGAATTGTCTTTCCACAATTCCGGCCTTTTTAGGCGGATAGCGTTACGCAAACGACGTATAGCGTTCAAATAATATTCCTTGTTGACTGTTTGACCGGTTGGAAGGAATTCATAATGCACAACACCACGATAATCGAAGAAACAGTCAACGTGACCTTGATTTTTGAGCGACTTTGGCGCGATTTTTTTGGTCTCGGCTCTCTTTTGGCACGATATTCGCTCGATTGATCGGTTGTTTCGGGGTCGTAAGCATAGATCCAAGTCTCATCGCCAGTTGTAATGCATTTCATGACACCCTGGTAGTCGGAAAGCATCGTTTCACACACTTCAACGCGACGCCTTTTTTTCAAAAAAATTCAACGACCGGCTTGGAACTCACTATACCACTTTTAAACATTTTTTTTTAGACATAGCCTCATCACTGAAGGCTTTCTGCACCATCCTCAACGTATCCGCAGCAGAAAATTGATTCCGTAAACAAAATTTAATGCAAATTCTTTGCTCAACAAATTTCGACATCGCAAAAAACGAAAAACTCACTTTTAGCAGCTCACAAAACGTCACGTATCTCAAACACTAATGAATATTTTGACATGAAATTTGACATAAATGTGACTGGCAGTACTACCAAGCTAAAAAAAAAAAAAATAATTCTCCAAATCCTTCGACGGGCGCAGTTTAAATTCAAATGTCACCTTATTTTTTGGGCACATTATACACTATCCTCTAGAGAGAAACCTAACAACGTTAGTTCGTCTCCAGAATAACATCGATTCCGTAAATAGCATCTTTTACTCATAAGCTATTAAGGGTTCGAAAGAACTTGCTTAGAGCTTCAACAAAGATCTTAATGACGAATAAACATTCTCTATGAATATTACCCAGCTTTCGAAAGTGTTGTTTCTCTTCATTCTTCGATTTTATTTAGGAAATTCCGTTCGTTTTTATATATGTGTATTTATAGTACTAAAGTGCTATGGCAAAAAAGCCTATTCTTCCAAACTTTTAACCAACCACTTATACTATGTAGTTGCATTATTCTACTCTAACTGGCGTTGAAGCACTTCATCTCTAAACGCATTCGCTGGACGAGAAAAAATCACCGCCAGACGGTGTAATTATTCTTCATTTTCGTACAAAGGACACTGAAGGATAAAAGAAACGTAGGAAGAGAGCAAAAAATCAACAGATGTCACAACGAAAGGGCGAATCGAGGCATTGAAGGCAATAACTAACGAAGCGAGGCTGCAAGTCGAAGTAACAACAATGATGTTTGCAGTGGAAAATACAACAACAAAAGCGCATGCTGAATTATTAAAAACAGCAAGCAAACAAGCGAAAATATGTTTGCTCGAGTATTTGCGCCTTTGATTTGTAGATTTGTGTGTTAGACGATAGTCAAACGCTACGCAATCGCCAGCAATTGAACACTTCAAGTCAGTTTGGACGTAATGAAAATGTTCCGTTGGCTGTCAACAACATTTGTCGCATGTCACTGCACATAAACACACATAAAGACGAAGTAATCTCGGTGACATTTTTATCAATGATTAAAAGCGTAAAAGGACGAAAGATCGTCGGAAATCAGGTTGTTCGCCGGGTATGCGGGATGAGATAACAAATTGCACTTGAATTTACGACAACAAAACGAATTAATAGGCAATGAATGAAGATAAGTAAAAGGAAATGAATTTTCTAAGCTGATTTGGCCGGTATATAAAAGCGAAGAGGTGAATTAAAAGTAGATTTAATATATGTATGTATGTATATATGTCGGTCTTTATTGAAGATGGTAAGGGTTTTTAGAAGTACATTTTTTGGGAAATGAAATTTTAAATTTGTATAAAAATGATTAGTCGATATTAAACTATAGTCGTTTGTGACGAAAAAAGAAAGAGAAGTTAGCAAGTTAGGGGAAGTTAGGTATATAGGTTGATATTATTGATGCCACGAATAATACCATTTGGTCAGCTAAAGACGCCTGTCCGCTATCACGCAGTGATCTTCTAGGTGTGGATCAAAACTAGAGCCTGTCTAAGCACCTAGAGCCTGTCACAAAGTAATTGAGGTGGCTAAAGTCAATGTCAGCCTATTCGCCGGGTTCGTATGGCAGCCGAGATGCTTGAAGTAGTCTTTTGAAAGCTGGACAGTGGAGGAGAAAGTGTCTAGATGTTCCACCTCATATTTCTCTCCAGAGAGATAGATCTATATATCATCGAAAAAAATTCCGAAAGTGTTTATTATGCTTATTATTATGATTATGCTTTATGCTTAACATTTCTTCTATAAAAAAACAAAGGTCGCGTTAATTGGTTCACAGCATCGTCGGCATTGCAGTTTGTGTAACTGAAATTTTTGTTTTTAGAAAGATGTAATACCTGATTCCCAAACGTACACCTGTTAAGCTTTAAAATTTTCCTCGACTTTAGCTAGTCAACCTATGACTGGAAAAAGCCTTGAAAGTTTATTTACATACATTTTTCTTAACCCAATGTACGAGATTTGAGTCTAAACTCCTTCGTACAGTAGCTCGTAGATACTCCAAAGTCTTTTCTAGTACAGCGATCCTTATATAAATCTTCGTCTATAACGTCTTCCAAGAGAGTAGGCATTTCAAGGAGTTGTTGAGAACATTGACACAGTTCCCACGACAGTCGGGTCTACGTAACCGGGACGGACCCGGACTTTTATCCGGCCAAGGACAGTCAACTCGCCAGAATTCTGCCGCTACAACAACAACAACAACAACAACAACAACATGGATACAGTGATTTGCAATGTTCGTGGAAGAATCTAAATTTTCTCAGACGGTTTTTAAAATTATAGTTTTGGAAGACATATAAAACCAAAGTTTCGGAAGAAAGATAAAATCAAAGCAAAAGAATAAAGTGTATTTTAAAACAAGTTGAAAGTTGGTCCGTCCGCTAATTCGGTTCGAAGTTCCTTTGTTGAGTGTCAATTAATAGGTGAAGTTGTAAAGTAAACCTATTGCTTTGCTTTCAGGGTCTTAGTTTTTGACTTATACACTTAAGTTTATACCATATAACCTCAAAACTTCCAAGAAGATCCGGCCATGCGTGGCTGTGACTAAGGTAGAACTTAAGTGCTGTTATGATAAACTATTCATAAGAATCCAACGAATTGTACTGAAGGTAAAATTTTGAAAATCATTGTTATAAATATTTGTGAATTCAGAAAATGTAAATTTAATTAAAATTATATCGTTTGGAATTATAATATATTTTTCTCATTTATTAATTTTTTTATCTTTATATTATAAAAAATGTAAATTTAATCAAAATTATAATATTTATATTCTTTGGATTTATAATATATTTTTCTTATTTATGAATTGTCTTGACTTTATATTATAAAATAGAGATATAAACTCTCCTACATTTTAACTTGGATCAAACTGGACAAATGTGTAAAATTTGACTGAAATCAGTTCAGTAGTTTTGGAGTTTACCCCGGACAAAGCTTGATACGTAATTTTTATATAAGTAAGTCGGTGTTCTTCATTCTTCGTTAAATATTGTTTGCAGTTGGGAATAATGCTCCGTTTGGCAACTTTTTATTGAAGAAAAACCAAAAGTGCTCGAAAATTAACTAGTTTGAAATTCACTAGTAGAGTCTCGTTTAGACATCGCTCTTTCAATGCAGGGTTTACTAAACAAATTTGCATTCATGTTGGTAAATATGTATATACGTTAATGTATAAGTGTATTTAAACGCCACAATTGCACTGAAAAACGCTGCAGCTCTGAAGAAGAAGATGAGGGCGCATGTTGTTGCTGACAGCTCTATGTCAACCCCTGACAACGGAGTTGCTAGCGAACACGCATAGATTATGTTTGAGGAAGTAGAAGCCATTTAGATTTAAATACCATTCGAATTGCAGTCGACTGTATTTGTGGGTTTAGCAAAAAGGCACTAAGGCATGAGAACATTTTGTATAATTTTGTGCGTGTAAAGTTTATACATACATACATACATATGTGTACTCAGAATATGAAAAGTATGTAAATAGTAATATGAAAGAACAAGGGTATATTGTGACTTATGGAATTGTGCGCGTTTTCGTGCTGTGTCTTAATTCCCACACAGTCCCGCTACTTTTTCTACACTATCGTTATATTTGTGGCAGTTTTTCCTCAGACCTTAAGCTTCTTATTGCCACTGTGATTTATCTGCATATCTCTGGAAATACTTATAAGTATGTAAGTATATCCCTTCGTGCGGATCCAACAACTAAATGCGCACAAATGTAATCTTCATATTTTTTGCGCTTTACTTACATTTCACTCAACCGATTATCCTTGCTAAAAAATGGGGGGAAATAAACAAAAAGCATAGCAGCAAGTCTTCCGCCGCCGCCATTGCATTTCCACTTATGCGTTTCTTAGCATTGAATTTACATTTCATTTGCAGTCTGCTATTACCGTTATTTAGATACTTATAACGGCTCGAGTGTCTTTCACTATGCAACCGCTTTTTCTACATTTTCCTTCTCCGATTTTCGCATTTTCCACTCGCACGCTCTTAAGTTAACCGGCCTTCGTCTACTGGGTTGCACTTGTTGGTGGAGGACAGATGATTTATGATTTCTTTTAAGCAGAAAGTTTACATAGAAAAATTCGCGCAAATGAATCTAATAATAATAAATAAATATTTGCTAGTCTGTACAAGCAGATTAAGTTTTTCATGGGGCTTGTACATATGAGAATAGGTTACGAAGATGAGAGTCTGAGGCGAGTACCAGTCGAGTTATTGGTTATTATATCTGATAGCGATTTTAGATTTTTTTTGATGATGAACTTCTCATATACTGTTTGCAGTCCCCTCTGATTCTCGTTACAAATTCAGTTTCAAGTTTCAGGTTACAACTGTCTGTCAGGCACTCTTTCATTACACAGATACGGTCACATTTTTATTACTGCCCAGATCTCACCGACAGAGTTTAGTTAAAAGCTCTATTATTTCAAAACTGTCGACAGAAAACTCGAATCCTGTTTACCAGGCTGAGATGGGTACCTGCAAGCTGATTTAGAAAGTAATGTCTAAATAACCGATAAAACATTCCAAGGTAACCAAAAATAAATAATACAAAACGAAATCGTGCTCCAAAGCTGCAAAAATGGTTAAAAGAAAACAGAGGAAATTTAGACAATGCCAAATATGGAGCTAGAATGTTAAAGTACAACCACAATTCCACATATTTATAAGTGGAACAAATCTTTCAGGTTTTTCAAGCAACGATAACTTGGAGTCTGCAAAGCACGTCTCAGAATAGAAGAAATCGATCGGGTTCCGTTGTTAGGATATTTAAAATATTATAAAGCAGTTGTTTCATAGGTTGTCGTAAGTTATAAGTTTACATTTACACAATATAACGATACTATAGGAGCTAAGAATTCAAAACATCATCAATAAGTTCTAATGGTGTCGGGTGTTGCTATTGAGGAATACCATAGCGAATATATCACGAAGGAAGAGGTGCACGTTGAGTGGGATTGAGGTGACATGCAAATATGTGGTTAGACTCTGGAGTATAACCTGCCTTAAAATTTAAAATAAAATTGTTCGAGGATTAATCCAGTTTCTAGAGGCAAATCTGGGACTCTTTAGTTCAGTTAGATGTACTTGTTGGCAATGCGTTTAGGAGTGGTGTATAGGATAGGAAATACAAATTAAAATACAATTGTTCGAGGATTAATCCAGTTTCTAGAGGCAAAACTGGGACTCTTTAGTTCAGTTAGATACATATACTTGTTGATAATGAGTTTAGGAGTAGTGTATTGGATAGGAAATAAAAATTAAAATACAATTGTTCGAGGATTAATCCAGTTTCTAGAGGCAAAACTGGGACTCTTTAGTTCAGTTAGACGTACTTGTTGGCAATGCGTTTAGGAGTAGTGTATTGGATAGGAAATACGGTATGATTGAGTTGACAAGCAAATACTCGTATGTGGCTAGGCTCAGAACTATAACCCTACTGACAAATTGTAAACGAAATTGTTCTAGGATTACTCCAATATCAAGAGGCCAATCTAACACTCGTTTATTTCATTTCGGTAGACTTGTTGACTGTTGTTGCATTTTTGAGTGGTGAATTGAATATGCAATGTATTCAAAATAGATAGGAAGCACAGAAAGCATATAATGTACTTCTGTGTCCTCGGTGGACGAGCGGCTGCTCAAAACTCGGCTAACTTAATAGACACAAATAAAATTCTACACGATTTGAAACTTCTTCCACGCAGCAAATCATATCAACTAAACAAATTAAATATATTATTTAGGTTTAGGGTTATCTTTTGTGTTTCTACTTTGTATAGACAGCGTTAAGAGTTTGTTCTTTCCGGTTTTAGGTAAATCTTTATGGTAAGTGCTATCTGATTATTTAATAAGAGCATTTAGCTTCTCATTAAAGAAATATCATATTTTAATATGCAAATGTAAAATTCCGGCAATTAAAAATATCTTTAATTCCGCTTTCCAACGATTTTTACCGCAATCCATCAGCGGAAGTAACTTTTCCGCCTCAAATCAAAGCTGAGTTTATTATAAATATTAAAACCTTTACGCCTGAGGCTACAAAATATTCGTTTAATTAAAATCGCGTTATTTACAGTAGATTAAAAAACACTCGCACTCTCGAAATTCATGCAACCTGAAAATAGAAATCACAAATCCCTGCACTTTATTTACAGTTTATTCATATTCTGGATTTTCATAACCTTTTTTTCAGCGAAATTTTTCTAACCTAACAAAAAGACACACGAACTAATACAGTGAAACGCGTGTGGCAAAAATAACTCAATTAGTGAGTTTCCGCTGGAAAAATGCAAAAAGTGGAGCGAAACAATCGGAAGGCGGCGAAAAAATCGCTAACAAACGCTAAGCAGAGCTAGCTGGAGATTTCGCTTTTATTTTTCAGGGTTTGGGGAGTTGCCACGCAACGCAAATACGTACTACAGTTAGCAATGAAGCGGATTTGTGTTAGCGAGTGTTCTCAATTGCTCACCGTCATACTCGCACTCTTTTAAGAGCTGGGTATGCGTGGAGCGCGGACATTTGTTTGGACGGACGAAAGTCAAGTTGCGGATGATAATGATAGCCGCTCGTCAAGTCGGCTTAAGCTTTGCATGTTGCTGCCACATGTTTTTGGTGTTGCTTTTTTTGTCTTGAAGTGGCTTACAGCGACCATTAGGAGTATGTGGCGGGAAGGGTTTATGATAGCTGGTGTTATTATATTTTTTAGAGCAGGATTTTGTGTTTTCACTCTTTCTTTTCGTTGTTAGCGAGTCAAAGGGTTGCCATACGAATTCATCATACTTATCTTGACGAGTGTTAATGATACTTGCGCTTCAGTGTCAGCACAACCGTTATGCGGGTGGTTGATTGTCCTTCCATTTTGTTTTTGATTAGAGAAAGCTAGATTATTTATCACAGAATCATAAATATTTTGGTGGTTTTAAAGTATATGAAAGCCCTCATTTTAAAGAGGCCAGAAACGTGTACGTTTAAGAAAAAAAATCCGACAAGTCTGAATCGAAGTTTGATTAGAGCCTGGCATTTTTGAATGTTAAGTAGATAGGATTCGAATAGCTAGAGCATCCTTTGGTATGCGAGATTCCTCCAGAATATCATGAAAAACTAGATAACGGTGTGCTTTAAGTAATTTGTCGGTAACCTCTTCTGTTCTTGACCTTTGTATTTGACCCCAATCGATCAAGATGAATCTCATTTTGGAAGTACTACTGTGCCCAAAAAATTGTATTTGTTTCGAAAATTCTTTCTTTATTCTTCCAAGTCAATTTCATCCCCTTCAAAGTAATCCCCTTCCGATGCAATGCACTTATGCCAACGGATTTTTCAATCTTCGAAACACTGGTTGTAGTCACTTTCCGGGATGGCCTTCA